>SJYW01015301.1:294145-307859 GCA_006410735.1 Raphicerus campestris
TTTCACATGGCCCAATCTATTATTTAAAACCTATCACCATTATCACAAGAAATTTCCACAAGATTAGAAACTAGTCTTTTCAAGTATAAAATTTTATATCTATAAGCAGTTATATATTATATACTTTAAATAGATATATTTTCATACATAAATTATACCTCAGTAAAATAATTAGGTTCACATAAGGATACCCATATTTCTCATTAAAAATTGAAAATATTTTATTTAGAAGTTTAATACTTATTTAATATTTACTATCTTTCCTAATATTTTTATATTTTATCTATCTTGTTATAAGTATATCCTGAATTTTTCCACCAAGTCCCACATGAGTGAGTGAGTGAAGTCGCTCAGTCGTGTCTGACTCTTTGCGACCCCATGGACTGTAGCCCGCCAGATGGCCTCAAATTCCTTCCAGTTCATCCCGGTGTACTATACAAATTCTATGACTATCAAGAAATGAAAAAGGTATGGCAGAGATTTCTATATTTCAGCCAAAATACACTACTCTCCCCTTAACTCACTGGGTGTAGGTTGAATTATTGTTCTCAATTATTCATATACTCCCTGTATTAGAATTACATATCTACACCTTTGCTGGCAGCATCTCGCAACAGAGTAGGCAGAATATTTTCTCTACACTATTGATGTTGAGCTTGGTCATGTGACTTGCTTCAATAAATGGAATGTGAGTAAAAGTGACCATGTGGTATTCTGCACTGAGTCTCCAGAGGCATCAAGCGTTCCTATGCACTCTTGTGCCCTTTTCTTACGAGAAGAATATGTCCCAAACAAACACTGCACTTTCTGCCTGGATGCCAGAAGAAACATATGTGAAGCAGGCCTGAACCCCACCCACAGCCTGAAACTGTGCCCAGCCAACCTGTAGCCTTAATCACAGCCTTCCCACCCAGCTCAGCTTAGGTCAACTGAACAGTAACCAATGAGCAAATTTGTGAGAATGAGAATAAATACTTGTGGTTTAAAGCCACCAGGTTNAGACAAAAAGCTTTAACTACATTCTTAAATCTCTGTTAGACAAAGTTTGGTTATATTAGGTTTAACCACATGAAATTGGCACTTTTTGGAGGCCAAGAATAACCTAATACTGGCCATTTCACATGGCCCAATCTATTATTTAAAACCTATCACCATTATCACAAGAAATTTCCACAAGATTAGAAACTAGTCTTTTCAAGTATAAAATTTTATATCTATAAGCAGTTATATATTATATACTTTAAATAGATATATTTTCATACATAAATTATACCTCAGTAAAATAATTAGGTTCACATAAGGATACCCATATTTCTCATTAAAAATTGAAAATATTTTATTTAGAAGTTTAATACTTATTTAATATTTACTATCTTTCCTAATATTTTTATATTTTATCTATCTTGTTATAAGTATATACTGAATTTTTCCACCAAGTCCCACATGAGTGAGTGAGTGAAGTCGCTCAGTCGTGTCTGACTCTTTGCGACCCCATGGACTGTAGCCCGCCAGATGGCCTCAAATTCCTTCCAGTTCATCCCGGTGTACTATACAAATTCTATGACTATCAAGAAATGAAAAAGGTATGGCAGAGATTTCTATATTTCAGCCAAAATACACTACTCTCCCCTTAACTCACTGGGTGTAGGTTGAATTATTGTTCTCAATTATTCATATACTCCCTGTATTAGAATTACATATCTACACCTTTGCTGGCAGCATCTCGCAACAGAGTAGGCAGAATATTTTCTCTACACTATTGATGTTGAGCTTGGTCATGTGACTTGCTTCAATAAATGGAATGTGAGTAAAAGTGACCATGTGGTATTCTGCACTGAGTCTCCAGAGGCATCAAGTGTTCCTATGCACTCTTGTGCCCTTTTCTTACGAGAAGAATATGTCCCAAACAAACACAGCACTTTCTGCCTGGATGCCAGAAGAAACATGTGAAGCAGGCCTGAACCCCACCCACAGCCTGAAACCGTGCCCAGCCAACCTGTAGCCTTAATCACAGCCTTCCCACCCAGCTCAGCTTAGGTCAACTGAACAGTAACCAATGAGCAAATTTGTGAGAATGAGAATAAATACTTGTGGTTTAAAGCCACCAGGTTTAGGAAGGGTTTGTTACACAGCATTATTGCTATGATTGTTCTCTAACACACATACTAATAGTTCTGTTGCTGGACAGGTGGCTGCCTCATTATAAGTACCTTGCAGTTAAGTACAGGCATGTGACAAACTTCCTACCAAAAAAATTGTAAGCAAAAGTGTTAGATATCACTTTCAGATCTGGGCAAGACCATGAATGTGCTTCCTCTTCTCTTTTCCCAATGGCAAGGACTCAGATATGGAAGCCACTCAGCTTTGATAATCCATACGATGCAAATTCCCTAATCAATAATGGGACAATGACCTGGAAATATTCTGGATCCCTAGATGACCACCAACCTAGACTGCTCCCTGTGGAACTGTTAGATGGAAGAAGAGTAAGTTCCACAGTCTCTAAACCACAGTTTATTGAGCATTTTTGTTACAGCCACTGTTTTACCCTTATTAATGAAGTTGGGAGACACTGCCTTCTCTGGGAAGTTCTGAGGTGTTACTTCTAAAAGATTTAGCCCCGATTCTGCTTCTCTATCCCACATCCCCCTCCCCAATGATTTTATGAGCTACCCTAATAAAAGAATGATAATATGCAAATACTGCTGTGCTGTACTCAGTTGCTCAATCACGTCCAACTCTCTGCAGCCCCATGGGCTATAGCCCACCAGGCTTCTCTGCCCGTGGAATTTTCCAGGCAAGAATACTGGAGTAGGGTGCCATTTCCTACTACAGGAGATCTTCCCGATTTAGGGATCAAATCTGTGTCTCTTGTGTCTCCTGCACTAGCAGGTGGATTCTTTACCACTAGCACCACCTGAGAAGCCCATATATTATAGAAATCATATTATATTAAGGATAATAGTTTCCTTTTATTATCACTTATGGGGCTTTCCTGGTGGCTCAGATGGTAAACAATCTGCCTGCAATGTGGGAGACCTGGGTTTGATCCCTGGGTTGGGAAGATACCTTGGAGGAGGGAATGGCTATGCACACTAGTATTCTGGCCTGGAGAATTCCATGGACAGAGGAGCCTAGCAGACTACAGTCCATGGGATCACAAAGACTCAAACATGACTGAGTGACTAAGCACACACATTATGATTTATTTTCTGAATAATGAATGAGCTTCCAAATCTTGCTTGTGACATAGCAATCTAACAGAAGACTTTAAGAGACAATAGTGTTGTGAGCCTTTCAGGTCCAGTTCATCAAGAAGTTTATGACATTCATCATGGCCAAGCCCCCATGGAATTTCTTTACATAAGGCCTTCTGGATCACACTGAACCTCCCTTAGTTACTCTCTCCTTCAAGCCTATCTGATCCTTTCAACTCTTCATTCATTCAGAAAAGTTTTATGGAATAGTTAGTGTGCACCAGACACCAGGGTACAAAGACAAATAAAAGTTTATCAGTGAGAATTTACTAGGTTATGCTGCAGTAACAAATGACCCTAAAATCTCAATGACTTTAGCCAATTTATTTCTTGCTTATTACTGTGTAACTGTCACATGTCAGCTCCACTCCAGGACCCAGGCTGATAGAACAATCTGGAATATTAGCTAGTCATCATGGCAAAGAGTAAAAGGAAAGTATATGACAGTTCACATGCTGGATGTTAAAGCTTGTGACTCCAAATGATACATATATCATTCAGTCAGCCAAGTAAGTTCCATAGCCAAGCCTGACAGTAACAGAGAGAAGTAGAATAACAATAGTATGTTAAGTATTGGGTTGACCAAAAAGTTCATTTGAAATTTTCTGTAACACCTTATGGAAAAACCCAAACTTTCAGGCCAACCCAATATAACCCTGGCCACAGAAAACAGAGTGTATTTATGCAAAGAAGAACACAGTCTACCACAAAGAAAAGCCCAGGCTGCCCTCTTTTCCTCTGTGCTTCCACTGTTGCTCATATACGCCTCTATCCGTACTTACTATGTGGCATCACAAGTAATCGTATTACATGTCCATTCCATCTCCAGTATCATAAGCTTTAAGAGACAGGATCAGGTCTTATGCATCATCTCAGGCTATCACACTGCTGGTTACCAGGTAACTATTATTTGTTTGGAGAATAAAGGAATAAAGGTGTGGATGGAATCAAGTGCTCCCAGTCTAGAGAAGGTGTGAGATATGCAAGTGAACACTCACAGGACAATCTGTCTAGATATTTATGAAATACCAACAGAATCACAGCGACTTCTTCAATTCAATAGTCTTCTTTGCCCAGAAAATAGAAGAGTATTTATAAACTGAGATGAGAGTGGGCACGTAATTAGCATTTATGATGAGTACGTTCAGAGATGCGTCATCCTTTACTACTTGAATTGGTTGTCAATCTCTGAAGGAAGCTGGGAGAGAGAGGAGATGAAATCGTACTATCTGTGGCAAAGGCAGAGAGAGAGAAGCTGATGACAAAGCAGGTCACCGCAGTGACCTCATGGACAGAAGCTGCCACAAGCAGCTGGGAGGTGCTCAGTCCAGCATCAGCAAGTGTGCTCTGGGGAAACGATTTGAAAGCTTAACAAAACCACATCCCTGGACAGACCACCACTGGGCATTCAAAGCAGTGCTCAAGGTGACTCTGACCAGAAATAAATATAAGATCCTAAGACTCCACTGCCAGGACACCTGGAACTTGGTTCTTTTCTAGGCTTAGCTGCCTTTTCCACTGCACCTGGCTCCACATGACCTTTAGCCATTTCCAACTATTGAAACCAATCCCTTAGGGCAAGAATTTGCTGCCGCTGAACCACAGGCCAGTCTGTGAAAAAAGGATTTTACCCTTTGGGGGAGGGGGAGGCAAGACATCAATGTAAAACTTGCAATAATAGAATGTCAGGTTGGCAGAAGCTTAGAGACCAAAAGCTTATGCCTCCTCATCTCACAGCTCTGGGATGAAAGCTCCCTGAGGATAGAGTCATATCTGCTTGTATATCCAGTGCCCAGCAGAGGGTTTCATCTATGAACGGTGCTCAATAAATGTTTGCTGAACAAGTGAGACGTTAACAGTAAATAAATATTAACTTCTTAAAATTTCAAATGAGAGACTGAAGAGATGTACACCTACAACATGGAAACTGAGACTCAAAGAAAGGCAGTATTGTGCCCAAGATGACACGGTGACTTAGAAGCAGAGCTGTGATTAAAATCCAGGCCCTAGAAATGTGGACACAGAGGGGAAGGGGAGGGTGGGGTGATTTGAGAGGGCAGCATTTACATACACGCCCTACCATGTGTAAGGTAGATAGCTAGTGGGAAGCTGCTGTACAGAAAGGGAGCTCAATCTGGTGCTCTGTGACGACCTAGAGGGATGGGGTGGAAGAAAGGTGTTGGAAGGGAGGCTTGAGAAGGAGGGATATATATATATACATATAGCTGATTCACATTGTTATACAGCAAAGCTGACACAATATTGTAATGCAATTATACCCCAATAGTAAAAATAAAATAATAAATTAATTGTTAAAAAGAGCCAGGCCCTCTACCATCCAACCAGGACCATTTCTGGTGTAACGAGGTTGGGTTAACCACTGTCCCACCTGAGAGTTTGAGGAACTGTCCCTTCATCTCAATCCCACCTGCTGGGTGTCTGAGACTCCATGCCATTTCTCTTGGGTCCAACAGGTGCCCTGAGAGAGGGACAGGGGGCTGTCCTCACAGTGTGAGAGTCTTGCTGCACAGCCTCTTGAGTTAAGTGCTGATGATCATGAAATTAACAGTTCCACAGACCCTGATGAAAGCTGAGTTATCCTAGCCCCTGGGTCAGATAGTGAAGGGTGTTGATTCAAGGGTGAGCACTGCTTGGGATCCCAGCTGGTTCCTTGGTGCTCAAACAAAGGCCACAGTGCAGCTCCTGGTGGCCCCTGAGGGAAAATGCCTCCCTCTGGCTCCACTGGCCATCTACCCTCTTAGCAGTTCAACCACCCACCCCAGCGAGTCTAGGTAAGGGTCTCTCCATGGCTTCCCAGCATATTAGCTATGCCCCAGTCCTCTCCAGGGGTTTTCTAAAGGCAAAGCCAGGAAGAAGGCTTCTTCTCTCTGATTTCTAAGATCAAATGAAGAGGCATGGGGCTCGGGAGACTAGTCCATCTCTCAAACATCATCCTGCTCCAAAGTGTGTGAGGGTCTTCCAAGCACTTTCACTGGCAGCATTTTATTGGACTAAGAATATCCAAACAAGAACATATTTGCTGTGTACATTCTGACACGTGTATTTAAAATCAGTCACCTGATGGTATTCCTACTTTGCTGTGCCAACTCAGTGAGTCCACCTCTGATGAAACTTCATCACCAGAAACCGTTCCTTAGTCTTTAACAGCTTGAGAGTCATTGTCATGATATTTAAATACTTACAGGCTGTTGCTAGTTAGAAAGGCAAGTTCAGGTCTCTGTCCCATCTACCCCTCAGGAGTCTTGAGGCCGAGTCTCTCACTGAGTCAGTCCACGAGCATCTAGAAGTACAGCAGTCACATCAACAGTGGAGACCATAAGCAGAGAGTCATTGACTGACCTACTGAGAACACTGGCAATTCATCCAATGTGTTTTATACTTTAGCTTATTTTAGTTTTGGCTAACCTGGGTCTTTGCTGATGTGAGTCTTCTCTCTAGTTGCTCTGCACAAGCTTCTTATTGTGGTGACTTCTCTTGTAACGGGAGCATAGACTTCAGTAGTTTCGGCTTGCGGACTCTAGCACGTGGGCTTAGTACTTGTGGTGCATGAGTTTAGTTGCTCCTCAGCATCTGAGATCTTAGTTTCCAGACCAGGCAGGGTTCATAACCCATGTTCCCTGCATTGGCAGGAAGATTCTTAACCACTGGAACACCAAGGAAGTCCTTTTTTTTTAATAATGTCCACTGCTGTATAAAACTATGTCCACTTTCTGCCTAAATATTCCTCTCCTATTCTACTCCAAATAAGTAGGAAGAAAGGGAAAGGAGGAGGGAGGAATTTTTTAAATCCCAATTAAGTGCTGGGCTCTGGATGGTCTGGGGAAAGCAACCATTGTCAGGGCCAGGTCTCCACCTCTTCTATTTGCACATCTGCATGACTTCAAAGTCTCCCATCACAACCAGATGGTCTAAAACCCAGCAGCTTGATACAAAAGCCCAACTGAGAGCAGTAGGTGAAAAAAAGGGCTGATTTCCAAGATTCAGTTCAGTTGCTCAGTCATGTCCAACTCTTTGCGACCCCATGAATCGCAGCACACCAAGCCTCCATGTCCATCACCATCTCCTGGAGTTCACTCAGACTCACGTTCATCGAGTCTGTCCGTGATGCCATCCAGCCATCTCATCCTCGGTCGTCCCCTTCTCCTCCTGCCCCCAATCCCTCCCAGCATCAGAGTTTTTTCCAATGAGGCAACTCTTCGCATGAGGTGGCCAAAGTACTGGAGTTTCAGCTTTAGCATCATTCCTTCCAAAGAAATCCCAGGGCTGATCTCCTTGCAGTCCAAGGGACTCTCAAGAGTCTTCTCCAACAGTTCAAAAGCATCAATTCTTCAGCACTCAGCCTTCTTCACAGTCCAACTCTCACATCCATACATGACTACTGGAAAAACCATAGCCTTGACTAGACAGACCTTAGTCGGCAAAGTAATGTCTCTGCTTTTGAATATGCTATCTAGGTTGGCCATAACTTTTCTTCCAAGGAGTAAGTGTCTTCTAATTTCATGGCTGCAGTCACCATGTGCAGTGATTCTGGAGCCCCCAAAAATAAAGTCTGACACTGTTTCCACTGTTTCTCCATCTATTTCCCATGAAGTGATAGGACCGGATGCCATGATCTTCGTTTTCTGAATGTTGAGCTTTAGGCCAACTTTTTCGCTCTCCTCTTTCACTTTCATCAAGAGGCTTTTTAGCTCCTCTTCACTTTCTGCCATAAGGGTGGTATCATCTGCATATCTGAGGTTATTGATATTTCTCCCGGCAATCTTGATTCTAGCTTGTGTTTCTTCCAGTCCAGCGTTTCTCATGATGTACTCTGCCTAAGTACCAGAAATCTGATATTCCAAAGAAGTACATCCCTGATCTGCTTCAGTTATCCAAAGCTTCCTGTGGGTTGGTCTATGCTGAACTGGCAGGTATGGGACCATTTGTAGAGAAAGAAATACACCCATTCTTTGTTCTCAATGGCCAGTACTTCAAGGACTTTGCTGGTGGTCCAGTGGCTCTTAGCCTAGGTTTGATTCCTGGTTAGGGAACTAGACCCTACATGCCACAACTAAGACCTGGTACAAGCAAATAACTATTTTTTCAAAACAGCCATCATTTCTCAGTTAGTTAAATACTCTGCCTACAATGTGGGAGAACCAGTTTTGATCCTTGGGTCAGGAAGATCCCCTGGAGGAGGGAATGGCAACCCACTCTAGTATTCTTGCCTGGAAAACTCCTTGGACAGAGGAGCCTGATGGGCTACAGTCCATGAGGTTTCACAGAGTTTGACACAACTGAACGACTGACACACACACATATCACTTCAGTCATCAGATATCTCTGATTGCTGGCAAACACACACACACACATATTTATTAAAGAAACTCCACTTAACTCATCAAAGGCAAAACCCAGGATAACAGCAAAGTTGACTATCAGCTTTTTAACATCAAGTTTCAGTTTCAGTTCAGTCGCTCAGTCATGTCCAACTCTTTGCGACCACATGAACCACAGCACACCGGGCCTCCCTGTCCATCACCAACTCCTGGAGTCCACCCAAACTCGTGTCCATTGAGTTGGTGATGCCATCCAACCATCTCATCCTCTGTCATCCCTTTCTCCTCCCACCCTCAATCTTTCCCAGCATCAGGGTCTTTTCAAATGAGTCAGCTCTTCACATCAGGTGACCAAAGGATTGGAGTTTCAGCTTCAACATCAGTCCTTCCAATGAACACCCAGGACTGATCTCCTTTAGGATGGACTGATTGGATCTCCTTGCAGTCCAAGGGACTCTCAAGAGTCTTCTCCAACACTACAGTTCAAAAGTATCAATTCTGCGCTTAGCTTTCTTTATAGTCCAACTCTCACATCCATACATGACTACTGGAAAAACCATAGCCTTGACTGGATGGACCTTTGTAGGCAAAGTAATGTCTCTGCTTTTGAATATGCTGTCTAGGTTGATCATAACTTTTCTGCCAAGGAGTAAGCATCTTTTAATTTCATGGCTGCAGTCACTATCTGCAGTGATTTGGAGCCCCCAAACATAGTCAGCCACTGTTTCCACTGTTTTCCCATGTATTTGCCATGAAGTGATGGGACCCGATGCCATGATTTTAGTTTTTTGAATGTTGAGCTTTAAGCCAACTCTCTCACTCTCCTCTTTCACTTTCATTAAGATGCTCTTTAGTTCCTCTTCACTTTCTGCCATAAGGGTGGTGTCATCTGCATATCTGAGGTTATTGATATTTCACCTGGCAACCTTGATTCCAGCTTGTGCTTCATCTAGCCCTGTGTTTCTCATGATGTACTTGGCATATAAGTTAAATAAGCAGGGTGACAATATACAGCCTTGATGTACTCCTTTTCCTATTTGGAACCAGTCTGTTGTTCCATGTCCAGTTCTAACTGTTGCTTCCTGACGTGCATACAGGTTTCTCAAGAGGCAGGTCAGGTGGTCTGGTATTCCCATCTCTTTCAGAATTTTCCACAGTTTATTGTGATCCACACAGTCAAAGGCTTTGGCATAGTCAATAAAGCAGAAATAGATGTTCTTCTGGAACACTCTTGCTTTTTTGATGACCCAGCAGATGTTGGCAATTTGATCTCTGGTTCCTCTGCCTTTCCTAAAACCAGCTTGAGCATCTGGAAGCTCATGGTTCAGGTATTGCTGAAGCCTGGCTTGGAGAATTTTGAGGCATGGCTTTAACATCAAGGTGGAGCAGGCCGCCAAGTCGGGGGCACTGAGCAAAGTTGATAAATAATCCCCTCAAAAACAGAGGCAGAAGATGTTGGAAACATGTTCTACATTAGGCTGAAGGCCTTTGCCCAGTTGGAGTTGGCTAGTTGTTGATGCCACAGGTATTTAACTTAATTTTCCCCATGTACCCACAGTGTGAATTTGTTCATCAAAACCCCATCTCCTAAGAAGAAGATTTTATCATGTACACAACCGTTCCAGGGGCCTTCCTTTCTCCTTTATTCTGCTGAAATATTCTGGAGATGTCTGATGCTATTTCTGAAATGGAAGTGAAGGGCAGAGACCACTGCCCATCACAGTGGCAGCATGCCCAATCCTTTTGGGTTCACTGGGCCCTGCTGTGCCCATTCATCACAAGCACTTACAAAAGTGCGTAGTGTTAAAGTCTTCTATTGATGTCAACATCACTTTGGACTATTGGAGGTACATGCTATGGTTTCACAATAGGACCATGAGGAAGAACGAGAGCTAGAGGAACATGTGACCCAGAAGCGAAGCGTAAGAAAGCTGATTTCAGCATGGGGACCTCCACCCCCAGAGCAGGACTCCTCTTCCTGCCAGGGCCTCCTCCCCAGCCACAGGGTTCCTGGCTCTAAGACACTTCGTCCCTGCCCAGACACTGTCCAGACTCTAGACCAAACTCCAGTTGTCCCCAGTCCATTCCTTTCACATCTGGCTGGTGAATGTCAGGCCAATCTAATACATTAGGGAGTGATATGGACATGATGGGTAATGCTTGTCATCCTGCCAAGTAAAATTAACACGCACTTAAACCGAAGTGTAAGCCTTGACCTGACTTTCACTAATAATGGGGATTTTAGGCAATATAGCAGGCTAATACAGAAATCTGGGATCTGGTCTCATTTCACAGCAAAGAAACCACCAGTTATTCAGCTGATGCATAGAGCCAGTTCTGCATATTCCACTTGTGAGAGGAATAGAGGCTCCTAAAGGCTTCCCTGGTGGCTCAGACGGTAAAGCGTTTGCCTGCAGTGCGAGAGACCCGGGTTCAGTCCCTGGGTTGGGAAGATCCCCTGGAGAAGGAAATGGCAATCCACCCCAGTACTCTTGCCTGGAAAATTCTATGGACTGAGAGGCTCCTCAGAGCCTGGTAGGCTACAGCCCATGGGGTCACAAAGAGTCAGACACGACTGAGGGACTTCACTTTAGAGGCTCCTAAGTAGGAGTACTAAAGCATTATTTATGATAAATAGTCCAACCATTCAAAAATACATAAATGGCCATGTATTAATTCTGGAGAATCTAGTACAGCTACTGACATAACAATTATAAGGGTTATGCAGAAATATACCTGAGTATATTTTAAATTATGCTATATGAAAAAAATCAAAATAGCATATATAGCACAGTATTAGAAAATATGAACAGTAAAGACAATCTGCAGTAGGATTATATAACCAGTTTTGTTTTCTTGAAGTTGTCCAGATAGCCTTTTTTGTGTGCAAAGATAATAGTCTAAGGAAAGGCGGACTTGGTCACAAACATTCTAGCCTGAATGTTCCAAAGACTCTCTGAAGGTAGACTGAGGAGCTGCCAAGTGTTCAAATATAGAACTGTACCAAAAAAACAAGTAGTTAATGCTAATTTTAAAAAAGACTCATGCCATCTTTTTATCAAACATGTTTATCTTAGATGGGCTGTGAGACTTCAGTAACACTCAGGGAGCTCTCTCTCCTTTGATAGGTGATTTTTTTGGATAAACAGACTTTCTTCCAAACCACTCTGGAGAGCTTGGACGCCTGCACAGGCATCCACCTGTCCTGGGGGGCTGAGGTGAGAGCGTGCTGCCTCATGTCCAGCCCATCTTCAGAAGTCTGCAGCGGTTACTTCCTGTCAGGCCACAAGACTCAAATCGAAAAAGGAAAACTGCCATTTGATGCTGCCGTTTCCATTCCCAATTTTCTCAATTTAGCTCTCAGGTTTTCTGACCTGGTCATCTGAGGGTGAAATCACTTGAGAATTTTCCATGCTAGTTTTTAATTTCAGTTATTTTGTGTTGAGTTGAAAACATTTCAACACAGAAGCTAAAATTCTCTGGAACACTAGTTTCTGAAAACTCCAAAATTTAAGGGTAAGTACCCACTCCAGTATTCTTACCTGGAGAATTCCATGGACAGAGGAGCCTGGCAGGCTACAGTCTATGGGGTCGCAAAGAGTCGGACATGACTGAGTGACTACACCTTCACTTTCACAGAGTTTCTGGGATGTTTTTCAAGTTCTCATCAGCTTTTTCAGCATGAGTTTCTCTCCAGCAAGTTGGTTCAGGCTAACTCCCTTCTCTTCCACCAACCTCCACTCACTCATGCAGCGTAGGACAAACATTTACTAAATAGCTACTGTTGGTCACTCACTTGTCTAGACACTGAGCATACAGTGTAAACAAAACTAGTAAGTGTCTGCTTATCTTATAGTGAAGGGTGGGAAGGATGGTAGGAAATTGCCGAAGCAAAATCCTTGAGTTGGTAAGAGAGGGTAGAAAAGGTGCCAAGAAAGAGCTAGCCTTAAAGAGGAACTTGTTTGGTTCATTCATAATAACAGAAGAAGTAAAGCATAGTGGCCATACGGACACAGCTAAAAGAGATGGTAGTTGCATCTTGTAAGTTCTCTTCTGATTGCCTCTTATATCTCTATGAAACAGAAAGGTCATCAGCTCACACAGTGGTTGGGGGAGACCATGTTAGAGGTTGAAAATAAAAGAGTGAAATAATTTAGGAGACTAGGACTGTGAATAGATTTTAAAAATATGGAATTATTGCTGTGCAGCATCAAGGGGTTAAGCAATCAGGAACTGACACTGAGACTGTCCCATGTGGTTGTGGTTTTTTTTCTCCAGTCACATTCAGAAGTGTAGGAGCAGGCATGGTGTAAGAGAAGAGTTGGATTTAAGTGTGGTATGTGATTTTGCAAGGAAAGACAATACAGCAAGGGAAGAGCAGATTTGCCTTGCTGGCTGTGATGAAAACAATTTCTGTTTTGCCTTATGAAATATTCAGTATAAATACTTTCTAAATTTATCTTTCCCATTATTGAAGCAATGATAGTAGCAACCTGGAAGACTGTGAACATCATGAAAACATGTTTATAACATATTGTTATTGGGGGGGAAAGTAGTATACAAAATTGAGTCTGTTCTGGGATTACACTTAAATAAAAATGATATGGGCAAAATCTAAGTCCAGGAAAAAGTAAAATTGTTTGATTCACTTAATGGCAGGATTTGGAAGGAATTTCTAACTTTCCTTTTATCTGATGTTCTATTCAGGTCATTAAACATTTATTGAGTGTCTACTGATCTTGGACACTGTGCTAGGCTCCAAGAATACAAAAAATAAATAAATAAATAAAATGAAGGATGCGAAAAAGAAGGAAAACGGGAAGGAGAAATTATAGTAGTCTTTTACTTAGGAAGCATAGAGGCTAAGAATGATATCAATATGTTTTGATTTGCATAATAAAGTCATTATACTAAAACTATGTGGCAAATAGGATGTCAGTCTCTTTAACAGACAACATTAGTTAATATTCTCTTCAGTTCAGTTGCTCAGTCGTGTCTGACTCTTTGCGACCCCATGAATCGCAGCACGCCAGGCCTCCCTGTCCATCACCAACTCCCAGGAGTTCACTCAGACTCACGTTCATCGAGTCCGTGATGCCATCCAGCCATCTCATCCTC
>SJYW01015301.1:310496-399525 GCA_006410735.1 Raphicerus campestris
AATGGACTGGTTGGATCTCCTTGCAGTCCAAGGGACTCTCAAGAGTCTTCTCCAACACCACAGTTCAAAAGCATCAATTCTTTGGCGCTCAGCCTTCTTCACAGTCCAACTCTCACATCCATACATGACCACAGGAAAAACCATAGCCTTGACTAGATGGACCTTAGTTGGCAGAGTAATGTCTCTGCTTTTGAATACACTATCTAGGTTGTAGAATATTACAAACAACTACAATAAAGTAGTAGTTGCTATCTACTCAAATTGACTAAACCAAAAAGGATGATCTGATTTAAGGGCTGATCACAGAACCGAAGGACAATAGACAGCAGGGCCCTGGGAGCAGCTGGAGGAGGAGACCTGAACACAGCGCCACTCGTCTGTCAGTGTGTCATCTCTCTCCTGCTTTGCCTTCATTCCTCAAGAAATTCTGGCCAAGTTGGGACCATATGGACACCTCTGAATCAATCAAAAGCGGCCAAAGGGTTGTGTTATATTTTCAAAACATGGCTGTTGGGAGTCCCACCACTGTAAGCATGTGGATGAAGAAGAGACCATCCTCAAAATTAGCAGGGCTGTCATCTCAGTAGATATCAGCCCTTGCCTTTTCTACCTAACACATACACTCTTCTAGTGCACATAAAATTCCAAAAATGACCTTACCTAACATACAACTTGGAGAAGGAAATGGCAACCCACTCCAGTGTTCTTGCCTGGAGAATTCCAGGGATGGGGAGAGCCTGGTGGGCTTCCGTCTATGGGATCGCACAGAGTCGGACATGACTGAAGCGACTTAGCAGCAGCAGCAGCAGCAACATACAGCTCTTATCTCCCCAATGGCAAAGTCACACCCAGCTACTGCACTGAGAGGAGACTTCACAGAGTCACTGTTCTGCAATCAAGATCTTTAGGTAATATCTATTATTTCTTTAGTAAATTCCCAACCTGGCCCAGATATGTTTCTTCCTGATTTTGCAGCTAGTAGAAAAATGATCAATGTAACCAACTCCTACCCAATACATAATGGTGCAGGAAAAATAAGGTAACTACACAGATCTTCAAAGGTATACAACTGGCCAATGAGCACATGAAAAAATGCCCAGCATTATTAATCATTAGGCAAATGTAAATCAAAATCACAACTATGTATCACTTCACACTCACTACTGAAAGAGGAACTCCCCAGGTCAGTAGGTGCCCAATATGCTATTGGAGATCAGTGGAGAAATAACTACAGAGGATGAGATGGCTGGATGGCATCACTGACTTGATGGGCGTGAGTCTGAGTGAACTCTGGGAGTTGGTGATGGACAGGGAGGCCTGGCGTGCTGCAATTCATGGGGTCGCAAAGAGTCGGACACGACTGAGCGACTGAACTGAACTGAGGAGGCTTATAATCAGACAGACAACATGAAGTACTGACAAGGATGTAAAGTACGTGAAACTCTCACACACTGTTAATGGGAATGTAAAATGATACAGCCACTTTGGGAAATTTTGGCAGATTAAACACAGAGTTACCAAATGATTAAAGAGATTGATCAGAAGATTAAAAATATAAAGTAGAGAGTGCAAAATGATTCAGCAATTCCACTTTTAGATGTGTATCCAACAGGGACTTCCCTGGTGGTCCAGTGCTTAAGACTCTGTGCTTCCAATGCAGGGGGCAAGGGTCTGATCCCTGGTTTGGGAACTAAGCTCCCACATGCTACATAGCATGGCCAAAAACTTTAAAAAAAATTTTTTTTACAGGATGTATATTCAACAGGAATAAAGACATATGTCCAGACAAAAACCTGCACACAAATGTTCATAGAAACATTATTCAAAATGCTTCCCCAAAGTGGGACTAACCCTAAAGTTCATCGACTAATTACTGGATAAATAAAATATGGTATATTCATACAATGAATATAAATAATTTGCATTTGAAAATAAAAACTAACAAAGTTCTATATGTTATAATATGTAATATACATCTTGAAAATATTAAACTAAATGACAAAAGACCACATACTTAATGAATATTTTATATGTAATACCCAGAATGGGTTAGAGAATGCAGGGGCATTCTCTCCCCAAGAGAAATGGGGAGAACTGCTAATGGGTCCAGGGTTTTAATTGGGAGTGACAAAAAAATGTTCCAGTGATGATGCTCATACAACTCTGCAAATATACTGAAAACCTCTGAACTGTACGCTTTTAACTGTATGCTATCAGAATTATATCTCAGTAAGGCCATTATAAAAAGAATTATCTAAACCAAGTCTTTTTATTGAAATGTAGAGATTTGACATTCTGCGTACTTCATGAAATGATCACCACAGTAAATCCAGTCCTCAAGTCTTGAGACAAGACCCATATCAGAAGATGTTGAAACTGGAAGCATTTGAGGTTCAGTGAAGACAGCCTGTGGATCTTTAAGAAAAATTCTAAAATAATACAAATGAACTAATTTACAGAACAGAAATAGACTCAGACCTAGAAAATGCATTTATGGTTACCAAAGGGGAAAGCAGGGGAGATGGATAAATTAGGAGTTTGGGACTAACATATACATACTGCTCATATAAAATAGACAAACAAGGACCTACGTATAAGCACAGGGAACCATACTCAATATCTTAAGCTATAATGGAAAAGAATCTGAAAAAGAATATATATAATTGAATATATAACTGAATCACTTTGCTTTACCCCTGAAACTAACATAACATTGTAAATCAACTATAATTCAATAAAAAAAATTAAGAAAACTTCCAATCTTATATTTAGCTAAAGTGATATCACAGAGTTTATTTTCTCTTAAAATAGCCTAATTAGGGAACTTAGCATTTGGATATTGCTATAAAGAGTAGTATTTTCATTTTAAAATTTTAAGATAGAAACATGTTACCTCTTTTTACACTGGAACATCCCCAATATCACCAACTTCTACATAGAACAGTGTGCTCTGACTACAATCTCAGATGAGGGACAAAGCTCTCTCCACGCTGTACTCCTTTAACCTAAACAAAGGAAAGCATAACGAAAGTTACTCACATGTCCTTGATTATAAGCTTAACGTGAATTAAGTAGTAGAATGAAATACTGCTGAGATGCTATATTTTCATTTCAATCCCACAGAATTGGTAGTATTTGGAAAGGTTCCAAACATTAACTTCAGTAACAGTGAGTCAGTTCTCAAACTTAAGTTCCTTTTGTGACTTAGAATTAAGATCAAGTGTAATTAGTGAAGGAGCTGAGGAAACTTCTCAAACAGACCCAGAAATCAATCTCTAATAACAGGAGAAACTGCAATTGAGATAGATAAGCCTGTAGTCATTTTGTCCACAGAAGTTTTGAATGTAGAATATATCTCACGCATAAGAAAGCAATGTGTTTTTAAAATTGAGATATTAAGTCCTCTTCAGGTAATATTAGAATTCTTCCTGACCCTTGACTTATTTCCAGAACCAACAGTAATTAACAATTATTTTCATCTGAAAAATAATCCTGTGATGTTCAAATTTCCTCTATTTTTGAGAATTCATTTCAATGAAATTATTCTTTTCTATTTTTACAGTCTTTTATGCACACAAACTTTTCCCTGTAAAAATTTACTTTGCTCAGATTATTCTCCTCAAGAAAAAAAAAATGCTGGCTAAATTCCACTTTGGAAAACTTCAGCCCTAAGAACTTAATCACCCTGCTCACACCTGATTCTCCTAAACACAAAACCAGCTAGGTTCCATCCCTGTCACCAGAGGGAGTAGTAGAGCAATGCTAGCAGCAATCTTAAAATGCAAAAGCTTGTTTTCCCCAATTTTCCCACAGTACTGGACATATTTCTGCTGTATTTTGGCCAGAAGGAAAGCACATTTTTATCATTTTTCTCAAGGAATAACTTAAACTGTGTCACTGAATCCACTGGACATGCTGTGGCCACCCTACCAGATTTCCTCTGACCAGAATTCACGAAGAACTCCAATTTCATTGTTGGTGGGAATGTTAAAATTTGTGCAGCCACTATGCACTGCAAGGAGATCCAACCAGTCCATCCTCAAGGAAACCAGTCCTGACTCTTCATTGGAAGGACTGATGCTGAAACTGAAACTCCAATACTTTGGCCACCTGATGTGAAGAGCTACTCATTTGAAAAGACACTGATGCTGGGAAAAATTGAAGGCAGGAGAAGAAGGGGACGACAGAGGATGAGATAGCTGGATGGCATCACTGACTCAATGGACATGAGTATGAGTAAATTCCGGGAGTTGGTGATGGACAGGGGAGCCTGGCATGCTGCAGTCCATGGGGTCACAAAGAGTCAGACACAACTGAGCAACTGAACTGAACTACGGAAAACAGCAGAAAAGTTACTCAAAAAAATTAAAAATAGGACTACCATACAATCCAGCAATTCCACTTCTGGGTATTTATCCAAAGAAATGAAAACATTAATTCAAAAAGACTTATACACCTCCATGCTTACTGAAGCATTTTTTACAATAGCCAAGATATGAAAGCAACCTGAATGTCCCTCGGTTAATAAAGATACATAAAGATGTGGGGTATACATACAATGGAATATTATTCAGCCTTTTGTGACCACATGGGTGACTTTGAGGGCTCCTTGCTAAGTGAAATAAGACAGAAAAATTTGTATCATATGATTTAACTTTATGTGAAATCTGAAAAACAAAACAAATAAACCAATGTAACGAAACAGAAACAAGCTCATAGAGACAGAAAAAACTGGTGGTTGCCAGAGGGAAGAAAGGCAGGTGAAATAAGCGAAAAGGACCAAGAGGTACAATGTCCAGTTATGAAAACAAGTCGCAGGGATGTAATACTTCAGCCCAGAATATAGTCAATAATATTGCAATCACTCTGCATGGGGACAAATATTGACTGATTATGGTGACCACTTTGCAATGTATAAAAATACTGAATCACTATGGTGTACATCTGAGACTAATATGTCAGTTATACTTCAATAAAACAAACAAAAAAAAAACCCTCTAGTTTAAACTGTAACCTGCAGTGTGAAACCTGGAAGGCAGGGAACTCAGAGAGGCTCAGACAGAGGCTGTGTACCGGTGCTCACAGACGCATTTCAATATCTAAGAGTAATATTAGTACAGCCCTATAGTCGGAAACCAGCCAGGTGTATGTCCTGAATACGTGCTCAAAGACAGGTCCAAAAGGAAACACCTTATCATCGAATGACTCGGGAAAGAAAAGAGAGGCTTCTAGAGACTTTCACTTTATGCTCTATACAAGTTCATACCACTTAAATTTTTTACAGTGAACATATTTCACTTTGGGAATTTTTTTTAAATCAAGCAAAAACAGCAAAGATTTGCTGCTCTCCCTGAGCTTCTAGAAAAGCATTAGGATCCCAGTAAATTACTAACTTGACATTGTTGTATAAAACAGATCCAACACAGTAATTTCTCCATACAATGGTACTGTTAACATATAAACAAAAGGAAGGAACATTTGGGGCCAGCTGTTGGGTCAGATAGTAAAGAATTTGCCTGCACTGCGGGAGTCCAAGTTCAATCCCTGGGTTGGGAAAAATCCCCTGGAGAATGGAATGGCTACCCACTCCAGTATTCTTGCCTGGAGAAGTCTATGGACAGGAACCTGGCAGGCTACATACAGTCCATGGGGTCGCAAACAGCTGGACGTGACTGAGAGACTAACACACTCACACGCACACACACTCACACACACGTAAGCACCCAATCCCAGTAACTTCAAGTAGCAAAGTCTTGAAAAAGACACTTGAAAAACCTCATCCTGACACCTCTTCCTCCCTTACCCTCTGACAGGGAAGAAGAAAGCTGATGGAGAGAGTCCCCAAAGTTGGGTGACGCTTGGAGTATTCCTTGGTCTCCCTGGAATGCCTGAATGGCTGGAGACAGCAGGGCAACTGGTCCCTGTATCAGCAGCATCACCTGAAAGCCTGCTATGAATGGAAATTCTCAGACCCCACACCAGCCAAGTCAGTAAATCTGGGATGGGGGCCCAACAATCTGCATTGTGCCATGCCCTCCAGGGGAATCTGATGCAGAAAAGTCAGAATCTATGCTTTAGGGTATCTGTTTTCCCCTAAGGGGGGCCATTGCTGGAGGTCACTTGAACAGAGGAGCCGCCTGTGGAAGGCATGGGACTCTTTAAAAGAGGAAATGAGCTTCTTCCTTGAAAGCTTGGGGGAAAGAATATATTCAGACTGCTGTTTGTGTGTGTATTCCGTAATTCGTATAACAAAGGGGACTTCTCACGTTATAATTTACTGTTAGTTCAGTTCAGTCACTCAGTTGTGTCCAGCTCTTTGTGACCCCATGGACTGCAGCACACTAGGCTTTTCTGTCCATCACCAACTCCCGGAGTTTACTCAGACTCATGTCCATTGAATCAGTGATGCCATCCAGCCATCTCATCTTCTGTCATCCCCTTCTCCTCCCACCTTCAATCTTTCCCAGCATCAGGGTCTTTTCAAATGAGTCAGCTCTTCACATCAGATGACCAAAGTATTGGAGTTTCAGCTTCAACATCAGTCCTTCCAATGAATATACTATAATGGAAAATATAGATTTGTTTTCTAACCAGAGAAAAACATGGACAGAGAAAGGCAAGTTGAGAGGGAAAGTTAGATCCAAGATGACTTAAGACACAACTTTCCTTTCTGAAGAAACACATCCTACCTACACAGGGTTCACCCAGGTCTGTAATTCTCCCACAGGTCCCTGCCTCTTGGGCGTGACAGCCTCCATGGTTGTCAGCTGATATTTCAGCAGCAATAAGATCAGCCAGCTGAGACAAGAGGGAGAGGGTTGAGCTCTCGCAAGGGAAGATGAGAGATGAGATAACAGAAATACCCTAGTGCTGTTCTTCCTAACACTAACCAGGATGGAGGAAAGAGGCTAGAAAGTTACCATTTCTGGAAACCAGTGTCTTGGTAGATTTTAAGCGAGTTTCACGTTGCTTTCAGAATTATGCCATAATTCTTCCAATTTCTCTCAAAAGGCAACAGAAGGGATGGCCAGTGGTTCTCCCAGAACACAAGCTTAGGACTCTGTTGGCTGTGCAACTTCAGGAAATTACTTAACCTTTCTGTATGTCAGTTTTCTGGTCTGTGAAATAATGTGATACTAGTACAAGATCCCTGGCAGGCAGTGTTAGCTGTTACCATTATATCAGAACTTCTGTTATTGAATTGAATTAAATAAATGACATCATAGACACTGAAAGACAAGGGCTTCCTGGGAACAAGAATAAAGCATTTGGATTCTTGTGTTTGTCCAAGATTTCTTAAACTGGAACCACAGTGAAATCCCTGGAAAGGTTTACTTTTTCATTTGGAGGACGGGCAGCACTCTTACCCACAGATAAAGAAGGGATGTGAGTAAATCAGAAATCCACAAGGCAGCAGGGGTCAGACTCACTCTGTACCAAATGGAGACATTGCCCAGCCAGGAGGAGTGGGGTGGTTCCTTGAATACAGCAACACAAGCAGCCCAGGAAGAAGGCCTGAGTGCCCAGAGAACCCAACAAGAGACAGAGGTCTCACTGAACCAGGTGTTTCCCCAGCTTGCAGCAAGGCAGATGCTGAGACGCCAAGGTCTGCAGCAGAGAAAGGGTTTATTATTCCAAGGCAGCCAAGCAACAGACAGGAGACCAAATCTCAAATTGACTTCCCAGAAGGCCAAGGACTCAGGATATTTACAGGATAAAGCTGAGTCCTAGTGAGCATTGGGGAAAGGTGATTGGAAATAAGAAAAAGGTGAGATAATCGCGGCAAGAGCAACTAAGCTGCAAGCTTCCACACCTGACACATGTTCAGAAAACAATGTCTTAGCATGTTCTGAGGGTTGAGTTTGGGGCCCTACGACATCAAAAGCACACTCAAGCACATGCCCAGTTGGTGCATCACGGATCCCAACCAGTCTTAACCAGCTCAAGCTCAAGTTGAACACAGCTGCCTCCAAGTTTGTGACTAACAGCTTGGGCAAACACCTTATTATTTAGGCCAGGTGACAGTCGGAGGACATACAAGTTTTTACAAAACAATTAAAGCTAGCTTAGTCAGGGAAGGCAGATTACAGTGCTTATTTATTAAGCAAGATATAGTTTAATAAATCTAACTGATGATACCCTTGCTTTCAGACATGGTCTTTAAAAAAAAAAAAAAACTAAATAAACACAGTGAAAGTTGCTCAGTCGTATCCAACTCTTCATGACCCTATACAGTCCATGGAATTCTCTAGGCCAGAATACTGAAGTTGGGTAGCCAGTCCCTTCTCCAGGGGATCTTCCCAACCCAGGGATTGAACCCAGGTCTCCTGTATTTCAGTCAGATTCTTTACCCGCTGAGCCACCAGGGCTCAGTACAATACATATACATAACACAGTTACAACTGTACATATAACTGGGATCCTTTAAGTTGGGATCCTTTGAAGTTGGGTGTGGCTATGTGTCTTAAGTTTTGACGTTTTGATGTAAGCAGAAGTGAGTTTACACTCTTCTCTCTTCTTCCTCTCTGTGGCCTGGAATGTAGACATGATGGTTGGAGCTCTGAGCAGCCATCTTCAACCATGAGGTGACCATGAGTCTGGAAGCCTGTGCTAACAGAGAGATAGACAAGAGCCTGAGTTCTCTATAATTTTGTGAAACTGCCATCTAGACTTGAACTGCCTACTTCTAGATTTCTTTCATATGAGAGAAAAATAAATTTTCAATCTAAGTTAATCCTTTTTTTTTCTTTTCTGATACATGCAGACAAATATAATCCCAAATGGTACAGAAATTTGACATATAAGTTATCCCGTAAGATTTTTTAGGCTTGTGAATGTACAACATAATTAGGGAAATTAGATATTTAATGCTGGTTCCTGAAGAAAGGAATAGTGAGTATCCCAAATGGCAAATGAGAGATAAAGAAGGAACTTTCATAATAATAGAAGAATAATTTCATTTTTTGAAAACTACAAATGCCCAGGCATTGCTTTTTTTTCTCCAGAGTTCCAGATATATTTCCAATGAGCACTGATGTTTAGAAACGACTGGACTATATGATGACCTTTTACTTTTATCTAATTTGTTTCACTTTTTCTATTTCATATTCAGTGTTTCCATTTCATTTAGTTTATGTTTTCCAATTTCTCCATCTCTTCTTTTTTTAAATGATGTTTCTCAAGCCTTTATCAAGTGTAGTAGGAAAGTTTTTGTATACATATATATAAATATGTATAATATATATGTATTTTAGAAAACATATGAATTTTTGCCTAAGAAATTTATGACATTTTGATTCTACTTGTTTGACTTAGTATGAATAGCATGGTAGATGCCCACAGAGTTGCATAAACACTATTTCTGGGTGTGTCTTTGAGGGAAAACATGTGAATCAGTGGACTCAGTAAAGCAGATGGTCTTCCTCAATGTGGGTAGTCATCATTCAACCCACTGAGAATCCAAATAGAACAGAAAGGCAAAATTCTTTTGAGAACAAAATTATTTTGAGAACTGAATTGAGACTTGAATTCTCTCCCTCTCTTTCTCTGACTGAATGGGCTGAGATAACCATCATCTCCTGCTACTACCTGATGTGAAGGGATGTGTTAAGAAAGAGGCTTATTAAAACTACTATTAAATTGTTTTTAATGGGGGCTTTGGGCTTCCCTGGTGGCTCAGTGGTAAAGAATCTGTCTGTCAATCCAGGAGACTTAGGTTCAATCCCTGGGTCAGAAAGATCTGCCGGAGAAGAAAATGGCAACTCACTCCAGTATTCTTGCCTGGAAAATTCCAAAGACAGAGAAGCCTGGTGGGTCACAGTCCATGGGGTCCCAAAAAGTTGGACACAACTCAGTGAATAAACAATACAAAAATAGGGGCTTCCCTGGTGGCTCAGACACTAAAGATTTTGCCTGCAATGTGGGAGACCCGGGTTTGATCCCTGGGTTGGGAAGATCCCCTGGAGGAAAGCAGGGCAACCCAGTCCAGTATTCTTGCCTGAATAATTCCCATAGACAGAGGATCCTGGTGGGCTACAGTTTATGAGGTCCCAAAAAGTCAGGCACGACTGAGCAGCTAAGCATGGCACACATTGGTGGCTCAGTGGTAAAAAAAAAAAAAAAAACCACCTGCCAGTGCAGGAAACATGGGTTTGATCCCTGGTCCAGGAAGATTCTACATGCCGTGGAACAATTAAGTCTAGGTGCCATAACTACTGAGCCTGTGATCTAAAGCCTGGAAGCCAAAACTACTGAAGCCCACAAGCCCTAGAGCCTGTGCTCTGCAGCAAGAGAAACCATGGCAAGGAGAAGCCACACAACGCAACTAGAGAGTAGGCCCCGCTTGCCGCAACTACAGAAAAATAAAGGCCCTCGCAGCAAGAAAGACCCAGCACAGCCAAAAGTAAAGATAAATAATTCTTAAAAAAAAAAATATATATATATATATATATATATAATTGTTTGTAATGCAGGAATAGAGGGTATCATCTACTTCTATTTCAGCATTTCTCAGTGTCCCCTGTGTAAGGAAAACCTCTCAGGCTGCAGCGACAGGAAGGGCCGTGATCTTTTGAGAAACTGGTTTGGTTTTACCATATGATGAATGTTCATTTTCCCCACCTTGTCCTGGCTGCTAAGGAGCTTGCAGTACAACAGCAAGCGAGGTCCTCTGCAATGTACCTGTGCACTCATCCTACTCCTGGCTTCACCTTCTCTTCGTTCTGCTTCCCTTTACTCCACTTTCTCAACTATTTCATTTTGTGTTCTTATACATGTCCTTGGAAGCTGCCACAACTCCTGTTTCAGGATATAGGTGGGGCATAAATAAATAAGAGAAGACATGGACAAGTCCACTATGATGGAGAAAGAGTACAAGAAAGGCTTGAATAGACATTATCCCAAAGATGATATACAATAGCCAGCAGGCATATAAAAAGATGATTAACTTCACTAACTGTACAGAAAATGCAAATCCAAACCACAATGATATTTCACCTCATGCTGATTACGATGGCAGGTAGGCAGGCAGAAAGAAGAAAAAAGGAGGGAGAAAAAAAAGAAAAAGAAATGTTGGCAAAGATGAGAAGAAAAATGAACACGTTACACTATTGGTGAGATTGAAAGATGGTGCAATTGCTATGGAAAACATTATGGAGGTTCCTCAAAAAGTTAAAACTAGAACTGCCATGTGACACAGCAATTTTACTTCTGCGTATATATCCAAAAGAACTGAAAGCTGGGTTCTGAAGAGATATGTGCAGACCCACATTCACAGCGACACTATTCACTATTGCCAAGAGGTGGAAGCAACCCAAATGTCCATCAACAAACGAATAAACAAAATGTGGTATATACATATAGTAGAACATTATGCAGTCCTGAAAAGGGGAGTTTTGATGAATGCTACAACATGGAAGAACCTTGAGGACATTATGCTAAGTAAAATAAACACATCACAAAAGTCAAATACAAAAGTATGGCTTCACTTAAATGAGGCATCTGAAGTAGTTGAATTCATAGAGACAGAAAGTTGAATGATGGCTCCTGGGGGAGTGGCGAGAGTGAAGTGAAAGTGTTAGTCACTCAGTGGTGTCCGAGTCTTTGCGACCTCCTGGACTGTAGCCAGGCAGGCTCCCCTGTCCATGCAATGAGTGGTGAGCTGTTGTTTAACGGGTATAGAATTTCAGTTTTACAAGATGAAAAGTTCTTGAGGTTGGTTGCACAACAATAAAGAGTTATGATGGTAAATTTTATTTTATGTATTTTACCACCTTTTTACAATGTAAAGGCAAGAAAGAGAAGCTTTTTCTATTTTCACAGTTTTGTTCAGTATGCTTCCCAATCTCAAACAGAAAGAAGCTGGTAGTTTCATCTGGACTCTGTCAGATTCCATCCCTGCCATTCCCGAGAGGAGGTATTTCCACCTGACCACTGAGGGTAAGAAGAAATTCAATGACCTGGCTTGGATGTCAGTAAATACTCAGGACCTGAACAAAGAAGCCTTTCACTCACATGATCATTTTCTCGGGTTTCCTTTTCCCTGGCAAAAATTTAACTGTTTTCCTTGAATATATAATCAGAACCATGTTTACAATATGAGACATGATTCTTCTCCTTCTCTCTCAACATCTACCCCCTTGTTCTTATATGCTTATGACAATGTACCTCCCACACATAAGAAGCAAAAAATTTTAAGTCAACTGCTGCACATTGAGGATCCAAGTTATTTAACATACTGTGTAATTAAAGCAGGCTAATGGTGTAAGCAGAGCAGAATATAGGTTAGTGAGTCAACACTTCTAGTTCATCTAAGGCCGAGCAGGCTTTTCAGATGATTCACGATTCATTTGCTCTGATTCAGTCTTGGTTGCTTTGCTGTTCCTTTCACTCCAGCCTGAAGGCACGATCAAGGGAGGTTCCCATTCCATGGTGTGTTAAAAGTTTTGTTGAGATTGAAATATAGTAAGATTGGTTCAGATATCTGGATTTAACACCATATGATAAAAGTCAAAGGTAACTCAAGAAACAAAACCAAGTATATAAAATAAAGTGAATTTTCTGTGAATTTAAAGTGAAAAACCGTTAGCTCCACCTGATAACTTCACCCACACTCAAGTAGAAGAGCTGAGTTAAATTTAGATGGTAGTCACACTTGCTCTGTGACCTTGAGAAAATCATCTAATTTCTTTCCACTCATAAATGATCATTAATAATATGTACTTCTGACTCAAGACACCCAATACTGTTTAAGTGCAAGATGATGAACTAGAGGTTATAAGCAGCGCTGAAACTGTCGTGTTTTGGACCAACAAGCTGGGAAAAGCCTTACTACCCAGGTTTAAGATGGCAGTCTTAGGTCTTCCAGTCTATGCCCTTGGAGGGGACAGATTCCTTTCCATTAATAGGNCAAGCAGTGCTGAAACTGTCGTGTTTTGGACCAACGAGCTGGGAAAAGCCTTACTACCCAGGTTTAAGATGACAGTCTTAGGTCTTCCAGTCTATGCCCTTGGAGGGGACAGATTCCTTTCCATTAATAGGGACTGTGCTCCTTCAAATATTGTCCACATACATAGGTGGTCCTCAAAAGTCTATCAAGTATTTTTTGACAGTCTGGCCATTTAAGAGGAATATGTGATCAAATCATTTTGTTGACACAGATTTCAAAAATTTAGAAGTGAAGTGAAGTGAAGTGAACTCGCTCAGTCGTGTCCAACTCTTTGCGACCCCATGGACTGTAGCCTATCAGGCTTCTCTGTCCATAGGATTTTCCAGGCAAGAGTGCTGGAGTGGATTGCCATTTCCTTCTCCAGGGGATCTTCCCAACCCAGGACTGGAACCCGGGTCTCCCATATTGCAGGCAGATACTTTACTGTCTGAGCCACCAGGGAAGCTACTCAAAAATTTAAAATGTAATATTGAATCACAATTTTTATAGATATCCTATTATATTCTTAATAGCCATTATTTTTTTAAAGTTGTATACAGACTTCAAAGATTTTGTTTTTTATTAATAATTAATCTCAGTGTATTTTCACCTCATTAGCACTGGAGAAGGTAATGGCAACCCACTCCAGTGTTCTTGCCTGGAGGATTCCAGAGATGGGGAAGCCTGGTGGGCTGCCATCTATGGGGTCGCACAGAGTCAGACACGACTTAGCAGCAGCAGCAGCAGCAGCATGTTATTCTTTTTTAAGATTTATTTTATTTTATTTTTGGCTGTGCTGGGTCTTCTTTGCTGCACATGGGCTTTCTCTGGTTGCAGCAAAGTGGGGCTACTCTTCACTGTAGTGCACAGGCTTCTCACTGCAGTAGCTTCCCTTGTTGCAGAGCACAGGGTTCAGGTGCAAGAGCTTCAGTAGTTGTGGCTCACAGGTTCTAGGGTGCAGACTTAGTTGTGGCCCATGGGTTAGTTGCTCCATGGCATGTGGGCTCTTCCTGGACTGGGGACTGAACCAGTGTCCTCTGCATTGCAAGGCAGATTCTTAGCCACAGAGCCAGCAGAGAAGCCCAAGCATCTTATTTTTAATACAATATTAATAGCTAACATAGTAGCTAAGTTCAGCCCTTCGGTCATGTCCAACTCTTTGCGACCCCATGAACTGCAGCACACCAGGCTTCCCTGTCCATCGCCAACTCCTGGAGTTGACCCAAACGTATGTCCATTGAGTCGGTGATGCCATCCAACCATCTCATCTTCTGTCGTACCTTCTCCTCCCACCGTCAATCTTTCCCAGCNGTAGAGAACATTTCCATCAGGGCAGGAAGCTCTGTTGGACAGTGCTAGTGGAGAAAGATACACCACCCAGGCAGGGATGCGTGGTTAACATGATGAGATGATGATTTCCAAGCTGTTGGGTCCGTGCTCTGGCAGCCCATGGGGTGATACTTGAGCAGACTTCAACCTCAGAGTCTATTTAAAAGAGAGGTTTTGGACAATTCTGTTCCTNAACCTCTCCCATTACGTTCGCTCCAGTGGAGGCTGCATAGGCTGACATGTTGCAGCCTGCTGGTGATTAAACTGTCCCAGCCAAACTCCAGGGCTGGAGAAACAGTGCTGTATACAACAGAAATCACACTTAAGACCAAGTTAGATTAGCCAGGAATGAACATGTCAGCCACCAGCTCTTTAAAACAAGAGCTAACTAGACTAGGGTGTAGATGGGCAGAAAGGAGATAGAAGGAAACTGAAAAACCATTCTCTGCCACTCTAACCAAACTTCTTAACTAGGGAACATGGTGAAGGTCCCTGGTCCATGTCTGAAGATGGACCAAGGACCTTGAGTAGAAATAAAGCACAGTGCTCGCCTCCCAGGAGACTGGTCAGAGTGGAGCATTACACACCAGTTTGGCACCCAAATGCCACAGTAATTTTTGTAAAGCTAAACCTACCTACCTACCTGGAGCAAGGAGTCTTAGAAATACACTGGACCGCATGGGCAGTTCCAGATTCAGAACGTTCTAGAAGGGTGAAAAGCCCTTTGGAGGTTGTGAAACCTCAGTTGTCTTTTGCTGCCTCTGGTTTAAGGCTGCCTGTCTTTTCTGATACAGGGCACTGCTAGACTTTGGACTAAGCGGGAAGCCAAAGGCTTCCTCGGCCCCCTCGAGTTGGCCAGACTGGGCTGGCCAGGGGCTCTGTGGTGTGGAATGCTCTTCCTTCCTCACAAACCTGGAGCACTCTTCATATTTAATACTCCACACTTGTAGTTGAGGTGGGGGACACAGTAGGTCAGATAGTTAAATTCACTTTCTAAACTCTAATCAGAAAAGTCCAAAGCCAGGAAGGAGGGAGCTATGTCCAGCCTGACAAATGGCTCTAGGCGCTTGGGAGGAGGTTTGCCCGTTCTCTGTGGTCCCTTGCTCTCCTGCACGCTGTTCTGACTTGAGGCCGCCAACAACCTGCCAGGGCCGCTCCAGGGGCCAAGCAGAACCCGTTACCCCAGCAGGCGCCTCTGCCTAAATTCAGAGATGCAGAGCCCGAGAATGGGATGTGGCCCCGGGCCAGGCGCTCCCGGAGCGAGCAGGTTGGCAAGTGGGGAGGAGGAGCAAGGTGCTGTGGGCCTGTTTCCTCATCGGCAAAGGGAAAGGTAGGGGGCTCCCCAGGGAACTCCAGTCGCCACGGGCCCAAAACGGCGGCAGGTCTGGCTTCCGCCGCGCGCCGCCTCCCCATTGCGCCTCCCGAACCTGGCCCCAGCACCTACTTCCCCGAGCCGCTCACGCCCATCACCAGCAGCGTGTTGGGCGCCGCCATCACCCCAAATCCGGTTCCTTCCCTCCGCCTTCCGGAGCCCGTCCGCCCCGCCTTCCCAGCCGCGGAGGGCGGAGCCGCCCGTGACCCCGCCCCGCCCGCGGACCAGACAGCGAGGGGCCCCCGTCGGGACCCCGCCCCAATGCGCGTGGTCCCCATCGGCGTCGAGACCTGTCCCACCCCGCGCACCTTCCCTGTCGAGACACGCCCCTGGCCCGGACCCCGCTCCCAGGCGCTCCGCCCGCGGCAGCGCCGCGGAGACCCGCGCACACGGCGCCCCACCGCTTCCCCTTCTCCCACCTCCGTCCCTTCCCCGCCGTGCCCCCTGCGCCCCTCTCCTCTGTGCGGTAAGTGGAGCTGGCCGCAGGCAGGGGAGCGGGCCCCGCGTCCCTCCATCTGCAGTCCTCTTCGCCTAGCCTCTCTCCATCGCCCTTGCAGGCCGGACCCTCCTCCTCCTCCACCAATGAGCTTTAGAAAGAGCTTTAGTTTGTTTATTTTTAAATGTAAAAGTAATAGGCAGAAAATAAATAACACTTTACCACAGCACGTGGCAGCGAGCATCAGTTCCCCCGTCCTGTATAGATAAACAGGTAGGAATACTGTTTGAAATTAGGATCGTGCTGTACACAGCGTTTTGTAATCTGGCATTTTGTCACAATAATACAAGGCAGATTTTTTTTGATGTCAAATAGAGTGGGCCATAGCGGCACATGTTGTTATGGCTCTGCTATTTAATCTGCTTCCTGTTCTCGGGTAAATTACTTAAGCGGAAGAAGCACCCCCTTTAAAGGACCCTTTTGCTTTAAAGCCGTGTGTTAATTATGTGCCATTTAAAATGTTTGATTAAAAGCACATCCAACGACATTCTGCCCAACTTCCTTTGTTTCCCAAGTTCATACTACTCTGTGTCTTTGAACACAATGTAGCTGACATAAATGCATTTAATCAATATGTCGATTACCCCTGCACTGACTTTTTTTCTTAGCCCAAGTAGTTGACATTTCGGTGTTCTGGATAGAGTTTGTACAGATTCTGAAGTACCTGAGACCTGGAGAGACAGGTGACTTGTGTAAGGGCTTACAGTTCAGTTGTGCTTGAGGAACATTTTTTGAACATCTCCTATCCACAGAATTGCAAAGGTGAATATCGTAATTCTCCAGGTGCTCTTTGGCAGGTAGTGGGGAACAGATGTGTAAGCACAGGTATGACTTGTGCTCTGCTTTACTAGCTCAGGTAAAAAAAAAAAAAAAAGTCCACATTTCTCTCAAAGTTCAAATCAGAACGATCAGCAGAAAGTCTGGTTCTTCTCCCCAGGTATCCAACCCAAGACATGTCCACGGACCTCATAGTTTCTGTACTAGTCAGGGTGGTGGCGGGAAACAGCACACTCGAGTTGGGTCATTTGAAAGGGGTTCAACAAAGGTCCTCTTTTCAGAGATGCAGGTGAGGTCAATGAAAGTAACAGGATCTCAGTAAGTGAGGGGANCTTCTTTAACACGTTTGTTTAATTTTAAAGAGTGAAGCAATTAAATAAAAGTAACACATAGATAATTCTAAAAGCGGCATGTACAACTTAGGTGAGAAGGCATGATGAGCTAGTAGGAGGGTACAATAAAAAAATCCGGAAGGTTTTCTGTCAGTGATTGGCATTTGGGTAATATTTCAGAAGTTGAGATTTCTAACTCATCGCCTGCCAGCCTCCATCCCTACCCCCATTGCACTAGCCGTAAACCTCAAGATGGCTGAAACCAGTTTCAGTGGGCTGAGCATTATGTCTTGGGAGCTAGTAAGTGCTCATTGAATATTGGCTGAGTGAAATGAGAAAGTGAATGGATAAATGTAGCTCAGTTCCCTTGTTTTACCGGTGAGAAAACTGAGGTTTAGAGGACAAGGTGGGCATAGTCATTTAGTGGCAGAATGGAGACTGGCCAGATCTCAGGCTCTGGGACCCAAGCCCTCTTCACTTACCTGTAGTTGTTAGGGTCTGAACAGAAAGCATTCAACTCCCATACTTACTAATGAATGCTGGTAATTCTCCAAGTCCTTTATTTGAAGTGTGTGTCCCTTTTTAAGTCTCAATGTTCTAATGCTTTTATGAGCTCCGTGAACCTTGTGTGGGTGCTTAGAGGTTAAATTCCCTGTCAGACCCCTGCCTCCAGTATCCTCAGTAGAGTTTCTTACTTTGTTCAGTTGCTGTCTATGTAGTGACTGTCACGTCCAGTCACTGGACGTGACAGTCACTAAGTCATGTCTGACTCCTTGCGACCTTCACTACCTCCTAGTTTGCTCTGATTCATGTCCATTGAGTCCAGGATGCTATCCAACCATCTCATCCTGTTCTTTTTCAAAAAATAATTATCTACAAACCAGGGCCAAAAAAAAAAACAAACTTAGGAGTTTAATGAGATCTTATGTATTGCTTTTGGGGGAAATTTTAGTGAAAACTGGATAATTATTTAAATTCCTGGAGAAAACTAAAGCCATGCTCTAGATTCCAGGGTGAGGAGCACGTGTCTCAGTTTCAATATTGTAAGTTGTTGGTGTTTAATACCGGTGGGGCAGCCGTGTGCTTCCCACGGCTCCTTGGATGGAAGAGGCAGATGGGGCAAGGGTAGTCACATGGCATCTGTGTCCTCTCCACAGATCCACCGTGGGCGCCCTGCTGGCATCTGAGGTAACCTGTGCTAACACCTCCCAGTTGCAAGTCTCATCTTGTCTTGTTGCTTCTGGCCTGCATGGTTTGTAAACTCACCGCAGACACCTCCACAAAGCTTGTGAAACCCCCTGGAGCAATTTGGTTTCTCTCCTTCGTCATGGAAAATAATGATGAATGAAAAAAACAGCTGCAGCAACCCAGTGGGTGGGATTAGTGAAGCATCCTTACAGCCCTCCCTGCTCCTGCACCTGGGTGGAGGAGGGATGGTCTGTGTGGCTGCCGGTGGGAAAGAGGGTGGCCGGGTTGTTTCTGCACCTGCTGTTAGTGTTAGGAACCCACAGTGCCCATCACATGGGCCACATGACCTGCTGCGTACCCTCTTTCACTTTGTTCTTAAAGCTAGGATGGAAATTCTACGATGCAGATGACTACCACCCAGAGGAAAATCGAATGAAGATGCAGAAAGGGATAGCGCTGAATGACGAGGTAAGGTGCACTGTCTGTTTTTATTCCCAACACAGATGTCCCAGCCAGGTGTTGCAGGTGAAGATGCCTGCAGCGCTTGGTGCAGTAGAGTTCCTGAGTCATGCACTCAAGACAGAGCTCCAAAAGCCAGGCGCACAGCAGGCCTGCCATGTATGTGAGCTGTGGCCCCGAACTCCTGTCTAAACTCTAAACTGGCATCAGGATTGATGCCACCATCAGCCCCAGCTCGGCAGGATCTGCCAGAACACTTTGTTGAGGGATTTGCATCTGCAGGGTGTAATTCCTGAGAGGGCACAGGCTCCTCTGTGGCTCATACGTGTGGAAGTTCACCTTTTCTTCCCAGGACCTACCAGCCTACCCTCTCCAGGCCCTGGTGCCCACCCCAAAGCCAGCGTGATCTTTGCAAACTCATATGGTCCTGTGGAGGTTTCCCATTATCTCAGCGTCAAGACCAGACACATAAACTCCTACACGTACATGATCAGGCCCAGTTGGCAGTGCCCCACTCCAGTCTCTTTGGGTGCACCCCACCCTCCCACATCCCACCCCCACTCTCCTCCCCCCATCTCCACTGGAGCCATCCTTGCCCTGTGCAGGGGCTCTGCTGCTGTGCTCCTCCCCCAGGGCCTTTGTGTCTGCTGTTGCCACTGTGAGGGATGCGCCTCCCCACTCTTCTCAGTTACTTGCTCGTGCATCACGTCTCAGCACCTGTGCCCCTTCTTCAGGGAAGCTCGCCCTGACTTCTAGATAAAACCTCCTCTAATGAACTCTCAGGGCAGCATATCCTTTATCATCCATGTCCCAGTTGTAACGTGGCATTTGATGGTGTGAGAATTTGATTAATATTTGTTGCTGTAACTAGATTTTACCTCCAAAAGGACAGGCGTTGTGGCCATTTCTGTTAACCATTATAGATCCCCAGAGCCTGATACACAGTGTATATCAGAAAATATTTGTGGCAAATTTGTGAATGAAAGAATAAGTGAAAGAATGAATGGCCTGACATCTCATTCCTTTATGCACTGTTGTGAAGGCCTTTTCTAGAGGGTCTTTCTCAAACCAGAGTCACAAACTGTGGATTCATAGAACTAGCTGTAAGCCAGGAGAGACTGAGGGCAGGGCCTAGGATGGGTCCACAGTGCAGCTGGCAGCAGGGGCCCCAGGCAGGTCCACATGCCAAGGGTGTCCAAAGGATGGGTATTGGGATGGAACTGGCCAAACAGCAACACTGGTGTTTGTACTTCCATGAACTTGGCTCCCCCAGTTTGTGCTCCACTTTCTTCTCTTTGTTCTGCCTTGAAGGACTGGAGTCACTAACCCATATTAGGTCTAATTCTAGAGTACTCTGAGTGTTTCTGTTTGTTTCAGGAAGTGCTCCCCAAGTTTAAACCATCAAAATTTAAGTTTACAACATTTGACTTTAGAAGGTGGGAGGAGAGCAGCCAAAAGGAGATACAGAGTGACGACTTAAACAATGATACTGTACTAAAGATGAAAAACATGATGCGGATAACCTGGCCCCACCACTGAGCTTGTGTGACTTTTGGCAAATGGCTTGGTCTCTCTTTGCCTCGTTTTCCTCCTGTGAAGTAGGAATGGTGACAGGATCTATTTTGTTGGGTCCTTGAGAGGATTAGATAAAATGAAAAGTGTGCACAGAGACATACCTGAAGCATTCAGTGACTATCACTTAAACTGTTGTTGTTAATACCGTATCTATATATGCATACATGTAACACATCATTTCTGTGGAGTGTGTAAAGTGTGACCGTGCTAGGGTTATTTTCTTTTTCCCCTTGCTGAGTACAAAATTAACAAAGTAAAGCAACCCCAAATGGACAGATTTTTATAATGGCATTTAAGCATCATTCCTCTTATTCACAAGTGAGCCTTGTTAAGTGAGCAGTATTGATGGGGCTGGGGGCTGAGGAGGAGAAATGAGAAGAGGAATTTATTGTACAGAAAAAAAGGTTATCAATTACTGGAAGCAACATAATGAGTTACTAAATATATTCAGAGGAAGCTATACAAGTTTGCCTGACATGAGAGTGAAGCAGAGAGGAATGCAGTAAAACAGCAGATGGCTAATGTTTTTGATGAGAGCCCAGTGAGTCTATGAGCGAAGGTGTGGGTCACAGCTGAGCTGGCACGATGACTTCATTGCCCTGGCAACCAGCCCGCAGGCCCCTGTCCCCCAGAGGATACTGTGCTGAGCATCAGGTAGACTTAGAGGCAAAGGTAATGGTATACCTTGGGGGAGATTCTCAGGATGGTTTGGGGAGGTCCATGAGGTCACCAAGAGTCACACAACTGAGTGACTAACACACACACACTGTACTCAGAAGGCCCATAAGGTCACCAAGAGTCAGACACACACACACACACACACACACACTGGACTCAGAAGGCCCCTGAGGTCACCAAGAGTCACACACACACACACACACTGGATTCAGAAGGCCCATGAGGTCACCAAGAGTCAGACACAACTGAGTGACTAACACACACACACACACTCTGTACTCAGAAGGCTAAGATTTGAAGATAAAGAACCTGAGCTGAATGTGCCAAGGGCACTTTAAGACTATTTCAATGAAATGTAAACTCCAGTTCTGGGATTGCTCTGCCATACTTCAAGTGTTCAAAAGCCACATGTGGCTGGTGGCTGCTAATCCAGACAGCACAGGTAGAGAACATTTCCATCAGGGCAGGAAGCTCTGTTGGACAGTGCTAGTGGAGAAAGATACACCACCCAGGCAGGGATGTGTGGTTAACATGATGAGATGATGATTTCCAAGCTGTTGGGTCCATGCTCTGGTAGCCCATGGGGTGATACTTGAGCAGACTTCAACCTCAGAGTCTATTTAAAAGAGAGGTTTTGGATAATTCTGTTCGTGATTACAAATATAATACTTATCCTGTATAAAACATTTGACCAATGCCTACAAATTCTTTCACAGAATATATCACCCTTGGTTTCATCTTCCAAAAATACCTACTAATTGAATTATATATATATACACCCATCTTTTGGGGGTATATATTTTGTTTATATGCATTTTTTCCCTCTCTGGGCTTAGGTTCACTTTTGCACCAGATAAAACCGGTCTCTCACCTCCACTGCTCCCCTCCCACTTTCCTTGCCCTCTCTCCACCTCTCCCACCAATGCTGCACACACTCCTCTTTCATCTATTCCTCTGGGCACCTGCCCTTTAATTGTCATCCCCTTCCAGAAGACACTTTCTCTTTTTAGATAGGCCAAGGAAGCGTTCTCTGTCCTCATGATGCTCTGATTTAGCCCTCAGAGCTTAAGCCCTGGGCTGGGGGCTCAGGGTACACCGCACCCCTATACCTGCATGTAGGGACTGTCAGGAATGAAGGGACCTAGAATAGCAATCCAATAAACTTGGATGTTCATTTGGATTATGTTGTTTCCTCCTCTCTTTCTTCTAAGACTTTCTGTGTTTGACTTCACTAATTATGACACTCTCGGTAGTATTTACACACAGAATTCAGTGAATTTGGTCTAGTATCTCCTCTGTTTGGCCTCAGTTTCTGCCTCTGTGAAGAGAAAATCTTAGTCATCCCCTTTCTTCACAAACATTATGAATATAAAATTTGGATCTCATGTGTCAAGTTCTCCCTAAGACCTGACAGTAAAGGCCAGACTCCTTAGCAGCTCACGCAGAGTCTTGACTGTGTGGTCCTGAGAGTCCCTCGTCACCCTCCTCACACAGCAGCTCCCACATCTGGTCGGCAGTGCTAAGCTCCCGCCATCCGTTTACTGTAGAGTCTTCCATCTCTAATATCTAATACTCCCAGTTTTACCCTGGCCTCTGCTCGGCAGGCCCTGTTTCCATTGAAATCCTCTTTATCCTTGAAGATTTAGTCTTCCTAGGGCCTGATTAAAATTGATCCCCCTCTGCTCTCCAGTCAGAGCCTTTCTTAGTATATCCCTTGGAGCCCTCATCTCTGCCTTACGTGTAGTTTAATTGATAGATACCCGCCATCAGGCTGTGAGCCCCTGGAGGACAGGAACTACACCATTCATATTCCCAATGCTCTGTATGGTGCTTTGCACATATTAAATATTCATTATTTGTGGAATTAAAATCTACTGCATACCAAATTCATTAAAGGTCTTTTCCAGATTCAAAGTTGGAAACTGATGCCATTTATTGCAGCTATAAAATCAGCCCCCCAAAATAATGTTTAAAATGAAGTCTACTCCTTTTCCTGTTTAAATCCCAAAGCAGATCAGTGAATTACATGATTCCCCCATCTGCAGATGAACAAAGGGAGGCACAGAGAAGTANACCCATCTTTTGGGGGTATATATTTTGTTTATATGCATTTTTTCCCTCTCTGGGCTTAGGTTCACTTTTGCACCAGATAAAACCGGTCTCTCACCTCCACTGCTCCCCTCCCACTTTCCTTGCCCTCTCTCCACCTCTCCCACCAATGCTGCACACACTCCTCTTTCATCTGTTCCTCTGGGCACCTGCCCTTTAATTGTCATCCCCTTCCAGAAGACACTTTCTCTTTTTAGATAGGCCAAGGAAGCGTTCTCTGTCCTCATGATGCTCTGATTTAGCCCTCAGAGCTTAAGCCCTGGGCTGGGGGCTCAGGGTACACCGCACCCCTATACCTGCATGTAGGGACTGTCAGGAATGAAGGGACCTAGAATAGCAATCCAATAAACTTGGATGTTCATTTGGATTATGTTGTTTCCTCCTCTCTTTCTTCTAAGACTTTCTGTGTTTGACTTCACTAATTATGACACTCTCGGTAGTATTTACACACAGAATTCAGTGAATTTGGTCTAGTATCTCCTCTGTTTGGCCTCAGTTTCTGCCTCTGTGAAGAGAAAATCTTAGTCATCCCCTTTCTTCACAAACATTATGAATATAAAATTTGGATCTCATGTGTCAAGTTCTCCCTAAGACCTGACAGTAAAGGCCAGACTCCTTAGCAGCTCACGCAGAGTCTTGACTGTGTGGTCCTGAGAGTCCCTCGTCACCCTCCTCACACAGCAGCTCCCACATCTGGTCGGCAGTGCTAAGCTCCCGCCATCCGTTTACTGTAGAGTCTTCCATCTCTAATATCTAATACTCCCAGTTTTACCCTGGCCTCTGCTCGGCAGGCCCTGTTTCCATTGAAATCCTCTTTATCCTTGAAGATTTAGTCTTCCTAGGGCCTGATTAAAATTGATCCCCCTCTGCTCTCCAGTCAGAGCCTTTCTTAGTATATCCCTTGGAGCCCTCATCTCTGCCTTACGTGTAGTTTAATTGATAGATACCCGCCATCAGGCTGTGAGCCCCTGGAGGACAGGAACTACACCATTCATATTCCCAATGCTCTGTATGGTGCTTTGCACATATTAAATATTCATTATTTGTGGAATTAGAATCTACTGCATACCAAATTCATTTATTAAAGGTCTTTTCCAGATTCAAAGTTGGAAACTGATGCCATTTATTGCAGCTATAAAATCAGCCCCCCAAAATAATGTTTAAAATGAAGTCTACTCCTTTTCCTGTTTAAATCCCAAAGCAGATCAGTGAATTACATGATTCCCCCATCTGCAGATGAACAAAGGGAGGCACAGAGAAGTAACTTGAGCAAAGGCACAGAATTAAGGGGATCTAACCTCTAAGATCTACTTTTTCTACTGTGTTAAAGGCCCTGATACTCCGCACACACCCAATCTATGAGAAATGAATCAGGGTTGGTTAAATGGAGACGGAAAGGGTGAAAGTGAGGGGTGATAGAGGAGGTGAGAGGCGTAGCCCTCAGCGAGCACATCCCTTGGAGGGATCTAGGCCAGGATGGGTACCTGAGGCAGGTGATGCCTGGCTTCACACAGACCAGGGATGAGAATGCTGGTGTCCCCCCGGGAATTCACGTAGCACCTGGAGCGACTCTGGAAGAACTCTCTCCTGGTGGACCCCTGTGACCCTCTAGGGAAGGATCCCAACTGTGTAATAACTGTGACTCAATACTTGGAAACTTCCGTAAAATAAAGTTGAAAGTACTTCATTGCTATCTCCAGCCTTCTCATTGATTTTGTGGCTGGTGGACCCAGACCTTACTGGTGCTGTGAATAAACTCGTCCAACATGCATTCTGATTGGGCAGATGTCTGAAAGCATCTATTTCTGTTTTATGTTTCCACTTACTAATATTAGTTTTCATGGTTGAGCTTTTGAGGAATTTTATTGTGACTAAGTGAAGCAACATGCGTAATTCTCAGCTAAGGGCATGTATTTAGACACTGGTAAAATAATAAAAAAGCAGGGATTCAAAGTAAAGCTGTTTACCTGTACAAAGGGTAGGAAGTTTATTACCCAAATATGTTTTCTGTTTTTTTTTTTAACTTGTTTCATCCTTATTGTGAAATATTTCAGGCATGCAGAAAGTATAATGACTAATAAAGTCAATATCCAGCTTAATGCAATAACATAATGCAATAACATAAGCCATAAAATAATACAGAGATTGATCTCTGTACAAAGAGATTTGGTGCTGAAGGGCTGGAGGAATTGTGCAATCTAATTAAAATAACAGAACACAAGGTTGCTCCTCTGTTAGTGGGAAGAAAGGTAAGATAGCTAAAGTACTAGGAGTTAAACAAATTATCCCTCTTCCTTGGTGCATCCAAAGCCGCTGTGAACATTTTACNGTAGAATATTGAAAGAAAGGACCCAGAATAGTGTCTGGGTCTCCCTAAGCACACAACAGATACTTGCAAATGGACAAAGGAAAGGGAAATCCAAATCTGGGCTTGAGTTGGCAGCTTCCCCATGGGCAATTTTCCATCATAAAATACTGCACGGCTCAGTAAGTCCAGCTAGTTTTCCCCACTACCTATAACCCTTGACACTCTTCTTCCCTGACCCCCATCATAAGTCTAGAAAATACTGTGTTACAGTGGCAATTTCAAGTTCCATTAAGTATACCTGCTACAACTTCTTTTCNCCAGCTAGTTTTCCCCACTACCTATAACCCTTGACACTCTTCTTCCCTGACCCCCATCATAAGTCTAGAAAATACTGTGTTACAGTGGCAATTTCAAGTTCCATTAAGTATACCTGCTACAACTTCTTTTCTCCTCACAGACTTCTCTAGAACATTTAGTTTTTGAGTATGATGTCAGAAAATCTTGGCAAGAATAAGTCTTAAACATACACACTTTTCAGGAGCATGTAAGTCTCCCCATAGAACACAAAGTTCTTTATGGTCTGCAAGTTTAGAACTGGTAAGTCTCATCATCTTGTTACTTTGTTTAGAGATAACCACACTGGGTCCACTGAATACTCAGACAAATGCTAACATAAACAAGGCTTTCATTAAATACATTTGAGCTATCATGTGTACACTGTAGTAGCTGTTATAATTTGAGTAATAGTATCTGTGAATTATATAGTTATTTCAGATACTATTCGTGTAAGTTAGGTAATAGTTGTCATTTGATCTTGTCTTCTGCAGATTTTATAGATGTTGCATTTGAACTTCACAGTAGTCTCTGATTGAGTAATGTGTACACAGAGGTCAAGTCTTTAAAGAATTATGTGACTAATAAAACTTCCAGGACTCTTAACCCATTAGCACGCAGTGCTTTTTAAAAATATTATTTACTATGAAAAGATACATACAATGAAAAAATTTTAACTGTGTATGTGTGTGTAGCATGTGTGCATGTAGTGTGTGTGCATGTAATATGTGTGTGTACAAAATCCTTCTCTCCTTCCTGACAAGGGTGGATCGTAGTAACTAGAAGTTTAGTTTGCTGAGCACAGAGTGATGGCCTTGGTGGAATGAAACTTTCACTTACTGGGGAGCTAGTTACTCTGAATAAGAAATGGGGAAAGCCTAAGCCCAGGGGAAGTATTCAGGAGCTGAAAGACCTCACCCAGAGCTGGAGAACTTGAAAGGCTCCTGGTGGAAAAGATTAGGGGAGTGGGATGGGGGATATAACCAAAGGCTTAACCAAGGTCAAAAGCAAAATGAGAAATTCTCAGGTGCCAGAATCAAAGTAGCAAGATTTAATTAAACCTAAATAACCTCTTCCCCCAGGTTTTGAGAATACATATAAGCCAGGAGGGTGGGAAGTACGATTTTTGATGTTCCTGTAGAGATGGGAGATGATACCTGTATGAGGCATGGAGCTGGACCTGAACCTAAGTGTGAGGACTTACATAATGTATATAAGGGAAGACTTTCTTCAGGTGAGGATTACAATGCTCAGGGACACAGTCTGCTCAGCCCTTCCCCCATCACCAAGTGAAAACATGACCTCGTTGATTCTAAAGTATTCAGTCACCAAAACTGAATTAAAAAATAGAAAAAATCTGAATGTGATACAATGTTCATTAAAGAAATTCAATATGTAATCAGAGATCTTTTCTCAAAATAAATAAACAGAGGCCCAGATAGTTTTTCAGATGAGTTTCACTCAGCTCAAATTGCTGTAACAAAATAACATTGACTGGGTGACTTAAACAAGACATGTATTTATCACAGTTCTGGAGGGTGAAAATCCAAGATCAAGATGCCAGCGTGGTCAGTTTCTTGTTTATTCTGAGCTTGGAGATTCTGTATATCCCCACTGGGTGGTTGAAGGGGAGGGCAGCAGAAGGAGAGAAAGAGTATATACTAGCTCACTGGTCTCTTATAAGGGCACTAATCCCATCATGAGGACCTCATCCTCATGACCTCATCTAAACCTGATTACCTTCAAATATTCTTAGGTGGGGGATATGAATTTTGGGGAAATAAAAACATTCAGTCCATAAAAATAATATATTGTATACAAGCTGTTTCAAAGGAGAGAAAAAAGAAGGAAAGCTGCCCTACTTATTTTTAGGAGGCAGGGATAACCTTGATACCAAAATTTAATATGGACTACACGAGAAAACAAATGCAAGTCAATCTCAATTATACAAATACAAAAAATCTAAATAAAATGGTAGTAATCAAATGTTAAGAGCAAGGACTTTTAAAGATGCATCATGGGGACTTGCCTGGTTGTCCAGTGGGTAAGACTCGCTCCCAATGCAGGGGTGGGTTCAGCTCTTGTTTGGAGAACCAAGATCCTACATACCACAACCAAGGCTGCACATCACAACTTGAGAGCCTGCATGCCACAAAGAAGACCCAAAGCAGCTGGGGGTGGGGGGGGAGCCTTAAATAATAAAGACATCATCTTTCTTGAATATGCATCAAAATGATAAAGGATGGGCGTTGGGACATATAGAAACCAGATTGTGAGCTGAAAATCATTAGAGCTGGGTTATGAATACAGAGAAGTTTGTTTTGTACCATTTGTCTCTTTTCCTATGCGTTTTAAATTTGCATAATAAAAAGTTTTTTTTTTTTAATGTATTATGGCCAATCGGTATTTACCCCAGGGAAACTTCTTTGTGTAACACTCTAGGGTGTCCTATGTAAACTTCTGCCTTCTCTGGAAAAATACAAAACTCTCACAATACCTTTATCCAAAAGAAGCTTTGTTTTTAGAGGGTTTGGAGAATAGGACTGGAGGCAGCTGGCTTAAGAGTTTCTATGAATAACTCTCTGCATTTGAGATCAGAAGCACCTGAAGAATCATGCAAGTACAATAAAAGATCTGTAAGTGTATCAGAAAATGGCAACCCACTTTGGTTCCTTGCCTGGAGAATCCCCATGGACAGAGGAGCCTGGCAGTCGCAGGGTCAAAAAGACTGAAGCAACTTAGCACACACACACATACAAACATATCAGAACCAAAGAAAGTGAATTTATAATGGGAAGATTGACATGGGGGAGTTACATACTGGCATTTTAGGGTGATTTTTATCATTGTGGACAGAGCCTCTGACACCTGGACTAGGAACATGCTTCTGTGCTGAACTGCCCAGTGACTTAATGCCTCAGCCTGTGCGTGGCCTCCTCAAAACCACTGAGATTTCTCTGGACCTTAACACTGATGAACATGATGAACATATTTCTGTACAAATAAACAATATCTGGAAAAGCCACTTTGTGTTTGTTTTAATTTCAGGACAGAATTCCATGGCTCTGCAAATTGCATGACATTTTACGAAGGTAAGAGAACGTCAGACCCCATAAACCAGTGAGTAAAGGAAACCAATCTTGAAATCATAACTGACTAATGATAAAGGATCCCAGAAATCAAATGCACCTCCATCTGGTGACTAACAATGACTTAATCAGCCACAGAGTGTTGGGTTCTAGAGTCAGCCTTCTAGACAACTTCATAATTACTAGCTGGGAATTTTACTCAGCAACTTGGCTTCCATAAACCTGTTTATTATTCTGAAAAAAAGGGATATAGTTCCTACTCACAACAGCCCTTACAGATTGTCGTGAGGAATTAGTGAATAAAGCGTGGGTAGCACTTAGAATGGTACCTAATATATATAGTAAGTCCTAAATAAAATAATAATGTTGTTATAGCCATATCTTAGCCACTGCTTGTATTGCCTCCTACTTCAAGCTCTGACAACCAGGAAGATCTGGGGTCATTTGCAAATCGACAGATAACTCGCTACCAGGACTGAAATCTCAAACTGTCCAGCTCTGTAGCATGCCTCCGAGCAAATGACGCTCTTCTCCCATCTGTGGGCCTGGCCCTTGGGAATCCTGGTTGGGACTTGAAAGACAAAGGAGTGGCAGTGAGTTCCAAACCTTGCTTTCTAAGATGAAGTCATGTTTTATAAACCTAAAACCATTTGAGCCATATGACATTATACTTATTAAAAATTTACATTTCTTAAAAACACTGCACAGACATGGCTGGCAGTCCTGTCTTTGTATGGATTTACGGTTTTAAGGCTTTGGGGTTTTAGGATTTGAGAACTCCTACCCAACTGGGTAGGAGTCTCTTTAAGTCTCTAACTTAAAGAGACTCATCAGATCAAAGATTCTGACCTGTGATGGAAGCCAAAGTGAAGAGTCTCAGGAGAGCGGAGATCAGACCTTCAGGCTCAGAACTAACATGCTCTCACTTATGCCCTTGAGAAGAGCTGGGAGGCTCAAGTACATTGGTTTGTTGCTGATGACACACTCCATCCACTGGGTCTCCTGTCTACGATGGCCATAGATCAAGGCAGGCCCCTTCAGAATTCTTAGTTCTCAGTTCTGAACTGAAATCTCTACTAAGTGCCCAAGCCAGCATTGACCCTTGACCACTTTATTTAGTTCCTTCCTGGCTCCAAGAAGATAACCTCTCCTGCCCAGGGCTGGTATACATCAGCTTAGTGGTAGGGGGACTCATCCTCATGTATGGTCTTGGACCACACTGGTTTTCCCTTTAGTACAGTTCAGTCACTCAGTCGAGTCCGACCCCTTGTGACCCCGTGAACTGCAGGACGCCAGGCTTCCCTGTCCATCACCAACTCCCAGAGCCTACTCAAACTCCCGTCCATCACGTTGGTGATGCCATCTAACCATCTCATCCTCTATTGTCCCCTTCTTCTCCCACTGTCAATCTTTCCCAGCATCAGGGTCTTTTCTAATGAATCAGTTCTTCACACCAGATGGCCAAAGCAACTTAGCACACACACACANAAAAGATCTGTAAGTGTATCAGAAAATGGCAACCCACTTTGGTTCCTTGCCTGGAGAATCCCCATGGACAGAGGAGCCTGGCAGTCGCAGGGTCAAAAAGACTGAAGCAACTTAGCACACACACACACACAAACATATCAGAACCAAAGAAAGTGAATTTATAATGGGAAGATTGACATGGGGGAGTTACATACTGGCATTTTAGGGTGATTTTTATCATTGTGGACAGAGCCTCTGACACTTGGACTAGGAACATGCTTCTGTGCTGAACTGCCCAGTGACTTAATGCCTCAGCCTGTGCATGGCCTCCTCAAAACCATTTGAGTGTTAGCATCAGTCCTTTCAATGAATATTCACGACTGATTTCCTTTAGGATGGACTGGTTGGATCTCCTTGCAGTCCAGGTGACTCTTGATAGTCTTCTCCAACACCACAGTTCAAAAGCAGCAGTTCTTCCACACTCAGCTTTCTTAATAGTCCAACTCTCACATCCATACATGACTACTGGAAAAACCATAGCTTTGTCTAGACAGACCTTTGTTGGTAATGTCTCTGCTTTTAATATACTGTCCAGGTTTTCCCTTATTGGTGCCTTGTCAACCTACCTCTATTTCTGGCTCAGGTTTTTCTCTTAGTTTTTAGCATCTCTGAAAACTACTCACGTTCTGCTCACCTTGAAAAGAGGAACTGGTGCTCTCTTTTTTCCTGCTTTCTCCAGCTCTGCATGGGTAACTTCCCCAGATTCTTCCAGCATAATGCAGAGTAGGAATGGAGAAAATCTGAGGAAAGCCTGAGCCATGCTGTATGGGGGACACAGGTGCCTGCCAGCAGCCACCCATGTCCACAAGTGCTGGCTCAGTCACATCCTATAGCCAAGGGGCAGAGCTGATACTCACTCATCACTTCCTGTGTGCTGGGCATCATGATAAACTTCCACACCACAGTTCTGTGGGCAGGTACACTTGAGTAGCCACGTTTAACAGATGATGAACTGATGCTCCTAAAGTAAATCAGTCCTGAATATTCATTGGAAGGACCGATGCTGAAGCTGAAACTCCAATACTTTGGCCACCTATGCGAAGAATTGACCCACTGGAAAAGACCCTGATGCTGGGAAAGACTGAAGGCAGGAGAAGGGGATGATAAAGGATGAGATGGCTGGATGGCATCACTGACTCAATGGACATGAGTTTGAGTAAACTCCACGAGTTGGTGATAGACAGGAAGGCCTGGCGTGCTGCAGTCCATGGGCTCGCACGACTGAGTGAACTGAACTGATGCTCAGAGAGGTACACACATCACCCGAGAGGGCTCACTAATGGAAGATCTTCACCTCAAAGCCGAGACTGCCTGATACTTGGCCACCATTCGCGACACCTTCCACTGTCAGAGAAGTGGGACTGAAGTCCTCAGCCTAGGTTTGACACCAGTTTTTTTAAATGTCTTCACTCTTTGGGGTCTCCCCTTCCTCATCTCCCCATGTCTGTTTTTTTAACAGAGATGTAGCCTCTGGGCAGCATGTAGTTCTAGCCTGTTCAGCTCTGAAAAAAGTATACAGAGACATCTTAATACAAGGAAAAGATGATGCACCTCTGAAGTGTGATGACTTGGGGAAGGAAGAAAAGCCAGTTGAGGTGAAGCTCCTTGTGGTCCATCTGACTGGGTCATTTGACATCATCTCTGGACGCTTGCTCAGAAGAAAAGGCCATTTTATGCCCCCTGAGTTACTGCAGTCCCAATTCGATACTCTGGAGATCCCATCAGCTCCAGAAAACTTTATCCAAATCAATGTGGACAAAAATCTTTCAGAGGTAATTGCTACAATTATGGAAATTCTAAAATGAAATGAGAATCATTTATATCAGTGGCCCAGACCCATCAGGCGTAACTCTGTCTCCCATCCCAAACCATGTTCTCTCCAGATTCTTAAGGTGAATAAACCACAGTGTGTTGAGATACTGTTCAAGTGAATTTTGTGGAATTTGGGAGACTTTTATCATCATGCTGTGGCACATCAGAGAAATGGAGTGGAAACTTTGAAAGTGAAGCTTCACTTAAGTTTAAATCCATGTGACCCAATCAAATGATCAGAGGAACTCTTATAATCAAAGCTGTAAACCCTGACCTTATTTAGAACATTCTTGATCATGCTTGTACTTGGACAAATAAGTGGAACTTGGCTATCCTAAGCATACAGAATTGAGCACTCACCAGCAGTTCCATTACACCACACACCTCTTCATCCTCTCTTTGGGCCATTTCAAAGTAAATAAAAAGCATATATAGTTCATGGATTTTAAAAAAGAAATTGCAAAGGTGGAATTTGAGTGAATGAAGTACAGGATTGTCTGCCCCCAGTCCCCACTCCATTTTACAGAGACTCTTGTGAGACCAGGCTAGTGTTAACCTGCCCACCTTCCTGCTATAAAAGCTGTCAATGGTGGACACCAGGCAGGTGAGGTAGGAACACCAGAGCCGCTGTGGGCAAAACCTGACAGGAAAACGTTCCAGCAGGCGGCGTTATGCCAGTGGCAGCTGGGTCAGGCAAGGCGACGGGGGCTTAGAGGTGCCCCTGTGTCGCTGGCATGCGGCTCGCCAGGCGACAGTGGGGAAAGGTGCAGTGTGGCCAGCGTGGTTGGGGTTTGAGCACTTCACTGACAGGTCTCCAGGAAGAAGCATCCTGATCCCTCTATCTAATCAGGGCCACAAGACCCAGCTGCTTCACAGCCCTTGGTTGGTTCTGGCCAGAACGTGAGTTTTGGAACCAATTCCCTGTTTTCTTTCACAAGAATATGCATTTTTCTGCCTCAGGAATCACAAACGAAATATATACATGGGGGTGCCAGTGGAATGAAAGGGCCCTTCTTGGACGAATTTTGCCTAAGAAAATGTAGAGCCATGGATTTTCCTGACAGACGATTTGGGGCACCTCTTGCCTGGCTTCAGTTCACATCAGCATTCATACTCAGGGTCTAGGCCTGTAAACTGTCCAGCCAATATACTCAGGCTGGACGAGAGTCACCCCCAGCTGTAGAGAAAGGACTCAAATCAGATCAGTGTACTCAGTGAGTACTCTGAGGAGCACTCTGGAGGACTTGAGCACCTGTAACACAAAGCCCTGGCTCTCGGGGAGCCCAAGTTGGGGTGGAAAGATAGGGCATCTCATATCCTCTAGCACCAGCTAGAGTTCTCAGGGAAGGCAGTTCTTCACAAGAAAGAATTGATTTTCAAATATCCTCCTGGATCGTCTTGTGTGCATGCTAAGTCACTTCAGTCGTGTCCAACTCTGTAACCCTCCAGACTCCTCTGTCCATGGGATTCTCCAGGCAAGAATACTGGAGTGCGTTGCCATGCCCTCCTACAGGAAATCCTCTCAACCCAGGGATCAAACCCATGTCTCTTTCGTCTCCTGCATTGGCAGGCAGATTCTTTACTGCTAGCACCACCTGGGGAAGCCAAACCTTCACAGAGGATCAAATGAAAAAGGCTAAGGCTGTGTAAAGAAGCACTGAACCTAACTCTGTTTTATACATAAGTAAAAGCAGTTTTGTTCTTTGCAGTTTTAATACACACTGAAATTTCCAAGAATGCAATAAAGGGACATCTGTATCCTGTTTTTTTTAACCTTACTAAGAATGATTTATCTTTTCAGAAAATCAGAGTGAATTTCTGTCAGACAGAACAACCTATACCAGCTGCATTTGTAATTCTTCATTCTCAGTGATCTGAGGGGCAAAGCATCAAACTAACTCAATTGTGTTCATCTAGAGTAGCCATGTCCAAGCATATTACTGAACCCCATCAGTTTATTACATATTACTTTCCTTTTTTTCCCTCCTTTTCAGAGGAGTTAATTTCACTTCAAGATGTAAAGGGGGCATAAGAAAACAGTTTTGTTTTTCTAAAAAAGGAGTCTGGTAGGGCTGAGAATCAGGGCTCCAATCTTGCCAAGAACGGTCACAAGGAGGCTGTGGTGTGAACCAGTACTGCCCTCTGGTGGCCCTCAGGGACACAGCAAGCTCAAACAACTCGCCCACCCCTGAGCTGCTCCCCACCTGGCCCTGACCACACCCTTGCCCAGCCACTAAGACCTGGGAAGAAGGGATAGGCAAAAAACGTTTGCAGTGGTGCAAAAATAGATGTCAACCAAATATTTCCTCAATCCTACAATGCCACTTACCATCTCCTCTGGTAGGACTCCTCCACCTTGCCTCTCTCCACTCCCCACCACTGGAGTCAGCTCAGGCTAAACATTTTTCTCTTCTATAAAATGGGGTGGCTGCCTGCCTCATAAGCTTGTGGAACTGATATATAGCACATGCAAAGTGCTGAGATAAAAACCCAACACGCTAACGGCTCAACAAACGTTAGCTCTTATAATCTTGTCATCCATGGGTATCTGAGGTCAGAGGTTGAAAACTCCCATTCCTCTGCTTTTGTGAATCTGTGGCAACTTATGAACCCCTTCTGAGTCTTAAGTCTTTGCGCTCTGATAGTCTTCCTTCTTAATTCCTGCCAGAGTCTCCTTCCACCTTCCCAGGCCTTGGTCAGGTCAAATCAGGCAACATCTGGGATGATATCCTTGAAGTCCAGGATAACAGGGTGACCTTCAGTACAGCAAGGAGGCTCAGGAACTGGGATGCTGAAAAGACTGGGTTCTGGTTCTGGTCTCTGCCACACTCACTGGGTCACCTACAGGGTGTCACCAGATGCCTTCAGAGGTTCAGTGCTCACATTCTGCGCTTCAGTAGAGATTACCTGATGAGCAAAATTTTCAGTGGATGGGAGTGCAAGAAGGAAGAAATCAAAACAGGCTGACTTCAGAAATACCATCAACCAGGGATTTTAATTTTCTGAAACTAATAGATGTTTATTCTCCCTTTGTGCATGAGTACATGCTAAGTCACTTAGTCATGCACGACTCGTTACCCTACAGACTGTAGCCCACCAGGCTCCTCTGTCCATGGGATTCTCTAGGCAAGAATACTGAAGTGGGCTGCCATGCCCTTTCCCCGATCCAGGGATAGAACCCAGGTCTCTTTTATGTCTCCTGCACTGGCAGGTGGCTTCTTCACCACCAGTGCCACTTGGGAAGCCCTCATTCTTTCACTGAAGAGCAAATCTGTATATTTAAAATTATTGAGATTGGAATGGTGACTGTTATGAGCATTATGAATGGCTAACAATTACCAAAGAAGTATAATTTGATTAGACATCCAGCCCACAGTCTGCGTTGGGCATCAACATAGGGGATTGTTTTAATTCCTACACAATCTCGTGTGAAATGTAGCCTGTTCGTGATTTCCTTCCAGATAATTGAACTCCTCCAGTGTTTTCTCCTCAAGCAACGTATCTTATATGCTGTAGAAATTAAATTTAACTTTGTGGATGAGGGTTGTGAAGTCAGGGGCCATCACTTAGGAGGACCTCAGACCTAATAATGAGTAACACATACCTTAACCAAGGATCCAATCAGCTGGTGCTAGGGGAAAGGTCCCCAAATCATGACAGTCCCCACCAGGACTTGGATACTTGAACAACAGTGGGATGTGGGAGACAATGGGGAGTGGAGAACTGTGACAAAATGGGAAATGCATGCTTTATCTAAAACGGGCAGCCACAGCTCATTGCCAGGTGATGAGGAACACACCTGCATTAAACAAGCTGGGTTTTTTGCTCACTGCATAAAGGAGGACACACACCTTCAGAACCACTAGGGCATATCTCTGTAAGCTATTACAAGGACTTATGATTTGGGCAAGTTAGGTGACTGGGGGGAAGGTTCAAGGAAACAGGGCTCTCTCTAAATGGATACTGTGAGCAAGTGTGGGTTGATTGGCTATCTCAGTAAGTTGACTGGCTATCTCGAACAGGTGAGAGGCATGACATGTGGCTAAAACTATTATTATGTGGCATGTGGAATCTTAGTTCCAAGCAGGGACATAATCAGCACCCCTTGCACTGAAAGTGCAGTCTCAACCACTGGCCCACCAGGGAAGCCCCTAAAGCTGTTCTTAAAGAAGCACATTAGCCAGGACAGGGAGACAGATCTTTTTCCCTGTCCAGGGACTGAACTCGAACCCTTGGCAGTAAAAGCACAGAGTTCTAACCACTGAATTGCCAGGGAATTCGATATTTGGTCATTTTCATGGTTTCCTCTGGGTTCAGAAACGATTACTGAATTGTCTTGTTCAGGAACAATTAACAGAATTTCTTGATCATGGTCATAGAACCGTATTGTAGGTGTTCTGTGAAACTGTCTACTTTCAGCAGGATAGAGAGGCCTCCCTTTTAGTACTGACTAGGCTAAATCTTGGATGATAGGCACGGCTCTTCCTTCATCAGAGATTCTTGCCATTAAGGTTTTTTGATCTAGATTTGAAATAAGTTGAGAGAACATACTATTCACCTTTACAGCAACAAGCAAAACACTCAGAGGGTATAACTTGAACTTCCCTTCTCAAAAAAATGAGAATTTGGTAGGTTTTCAACCTTAGTAAGGGCCACACTGTGATAGTTGATTATACCCTGAGGACAGAGGGTTGAATGACAGGAAAATAGAGGATTACTCTCTCAGGACATATATCTTCCCCTTTTGTAACTAGGGCTCTAGAAGTGAGGGTAGGGGAAAAATCTTGAGTTCTCCATCCCACCTAGCAAGCACACTGTCCAAGGCCTCTGTAAAAATGTTTGTCCCTTATTCAGCATGTATCACTATTTCATTCCTTTTTATTGATAAATATTGGCAGTACNGTGTCGCTGGCATGCGGCTCGCCAGGCGACAGTGGGGAAAGGTGCAGTGTGGCCAGCGTGGTTGGGGTTTGAGCACTTCACTGACAGGTCTCCAGGAAGAAGCATCCTGATCCCTCTATCTAATCAGGGCCATAAGACCCAGCTGCTTCACAGCCCTTGGTTGGTTCTGGCCAGAACGTGAGTTTTGGAACCAATTCCCTGTTTTCTTTCACAAGAATATGCATTTTTCTGCCTCAGGAATCACAAACGAAATATATACATGGGGGTGCCAGTGGAATGAAAGGGCCCTTCTTGGACGAATTTTGCCTAAGAAAATGTAGAGCCATGGATTTTCCTGACAGACGATTTGGGGCACCTCTTGCCTGGCTTCAGTTCACATCAGCATTCATACTCAGGGTCTAGGCCTGTAAACTGTCCAGCCAATATACTCAGGCTGGACGAGAGTCACCCCCAGCTGTAGAGAAAGGACTCAAATCAGATCAGTGTACTCAGTGAGTACTCTGAGGAGCACTCTGGAGGACTTGAGCACCTGTAACACAAAGCCCTGGCTCTCGGGGAGCCCAAGTTGGGGTGGAAAGATAGGGCATCTCATATCCTCTAGCACCAGCTAGAGTTCTCAGGGAAGGCAGTTCTTCACAAGAAAGAATTGATTTTCAAATATCCTCCTGGATCGTCTTGCGTGCATGCTGTCACTTCAGTCGTGTCCAACTCTGTAACCCTCCAGACTCCTCTGTCCATGGGATTCTCCAGGCAAGAATACTGGAGTGCGTTGCCATGCCCTCCTACAGGAAATCCTCTCAACCCAGGGATCAAACCCATGTCTCTTTCATCTCCTGCATTGGCAGGCAGATTCTTTACTGCTAGCACCACCTGGGGAAGCCAAACCTTCACAGAGGATCAAATGAAAAAGGCTAAGGCTGTGTAAAGAAGCACTGAACCTAACTGTTTTATACATAAGTAAAAGCAGTTTTGTTCTTTGCAGTTTTAATACACACTGAAATTTCCAAGAATGCAATAAAGGGACATCTGTATCCTGTTTTTTTTAACCTTACTAAGAATGATTTATCTTTTCAGAAAATCAGAGTGAATTTCTGTCAGACAGAACAACCTATACCAGCTGCATTTGTAATTCTTCATTCTCAGTGATCTGAGGGGCAAAGCATCAAACTAACTCAATTGTGTTCATCTAGAGTAGCCATGTCCAAGCATATTACTGAACCCCATCAGTTTATTACATATTACTTTCCTTTTTTTCCCTCCTTTTCAGAGGAGTTAATTTCACTTCAAGATGTAAAGGGGGCATAAGAAAACAGTTTTGTTTTTCTAAAAAAGGAGTCTGGTAGGGCTGAGAATCAGGGCTCCAATCTTGCCAAGAACGGTCACAAGGAGGCTGTGGTGTGAACCAGTACTGCCCTCTGGTGGCCCTCAGGGACACAGCAAGCTCAAACAACTCGCCCACCCCTGAGCTGCTCCCCACCTGGCCCTGACCACACCCTTGCCCAGCCACTAAGACCTGGGAAGAAGGGATAGGCAAAAAACGTTTGCAGTGGTGCAAAAATAGATGTCAACCAAATATTTCCTCAATCCTAGAATGCCACTTACCATCTCCTCTGGTAGGACTCCTCCACCTTGCCTCTCTCCACTCCCCACCACTGGAGTCAGCTCAGGCTAAACATTTTTCTCTTCTATAAAATGGGGTGGCTGCCTGCCTCATAAGCTTGTGGAACTGATATATAGCACATGCAAAGTGCTGAGATAAAAACCCAACACGCTAACGGCTCAACAAACGTTAGCTCTTATAATCTTGTCATCCATGGGTATCTGAGGTCAGAGGTTGAAAACTCCCATTCCTCTGCTTTTGTGAATCTGTGGCAACTTATGAACCCCTTCTGAGTCTTAAGTCTTTGCGCTCTGATAGTCTTCCTTCTTAATTCCTGCCAGAGTCTCCTTCCACCTTCCCAGGCCTTGGTCAGGTCAAATCAGGCAACATCTGGGATGATATCCTTGAAGTCCAGGATAACAGGGTGACCTTCAGTACAGCAAGGAGGCTCAGGAACTGGGATGCTGAAAAGACTGGGTTCTGGTTCTGGTCTCTGCCACACTCACTGGGTCACCTACAGGGTGTCACCAGATGCCTTCAGAGGTTCAGTGCTCACATTCTGCGCTTCAGTAGAGATTACCTGATGAGCAAAATTTTCAGTGGATGGGAGTGCAAGAAGGAAGAAATCAAAACAGGCTGACTTCAGAAATACCATCAACCAGGGATTTTAATTTTCTGAAACTAATAGATGTTTATTCTCCCTTTGTGCATGAGTACATGCTAAGTCACTTAGTCATGCACGACTCGTTACCCTACAGACTGTAGCCCACCAGGCTCCTCTGTCCATGGGATTCTCTAGGCAAGAATACTGAAGTGGGCTGCCATGCCCTTTCCCCGATCCAGGGATAGAACCCAGGTCTCTTTTATGTCTCCTGCACTGGCAGGTGGCTTCTTCACCACCAGTGCCACTTGGGAAGCCCTCATTCTTTCACTGAAGAGCAAATCTGTATATTTAAAATTATTGAGATTGGAATGGTGACTGTTATGAGCATTATGAATGGCTAACAATTACCAAAGAAGTATAATTTGATTAGACATCCAGCCCACAGTCTGCGTTGGGCATCAACATAGGGGATTGTTTTAATTCCTACACAATCTCGTGTGAAATGTAGCCTGTTCGTGATTTCCTTCCAGATAATTGAACTCCTCCAGTGTTTTCTCCTCAAGCAACGTATCTTATATGCTGTAGAAATTAAATTTAACTTTGTGGATGAGGGTTGTGAAGTCAGGGGCCATCACTTAGGAGGACCTCAGACCTAATAATGAGTAACACATACCTTAACCAAGGATCCAATCAGCTGGTGCTAGGGGAAAGGTCCCCAAATCATGACAGTCCCCACCAGGACTTGGATACTTGAACAACAGTGGGATGTGGGAGACAATGGGGAGTGGAGAACTGTGACAAAATGGGAAATGCATGCTTTATCTAAAACGGGCAGCCACAGCTCATTGCCAGGTGATGAGGAACACACCTGCATTAAACAAGCTGGGTTTTTTGCTCACTGCATAAAGGAGGACACACACCTTCAGAACCACTAGGGCATATCTCTGTAAGCTATTACAAGGACTTATGATTTGGGCAAGTTAGGTGACTGGGGGGAAGGTTCAAGGAAACAGGGCTCTCTCTAAATGGATACTGTGAGCAAGTGTGGGTTGATTGGCTATCTCAGTAAGTTGACTGGCTATCTCGAACAGGTGAGAGGCATGACATGTGGCTAAAACTATTATTATGTGGCATGTGGAATCTTAGTTCCAAGCAGGGACATAATCAGCACCCCTTGCACTGAAAGTGCAGTCTCAACCACTGGCCCACCAGGGAAGCCCCTAAAGCTGTTCTTAAAGAAGCACATTAGCCAGGACAGGGAGACAGATCTTTTTCCCTGTCCAGGGACTGAACTCGAACCCTTGGCAGTAAAAGCACAGAGTTCTAACCACTGAATTGCCAGGGAATTCGATATTTGGTCATTTTCATGGTTTCCTCTGGGTTCAGAAACGATTACTGAATTGTCTTGTTCAGGAACAATTAACAGAATTTCTTGATCATGGTCATAGAACCGTATTGTAGGTGTTCTGTGAAACTGTCTACTTTCAGCAGGATAGAGAGGCCTCCCTTTTAGTACTGACTAGGCTAAATCTTGGATGATAGGCACGGCTCTTCCTTCATCAGAGATTCTTGCCATTAAGGTTTTTTGATCTAGATTTGAAATAAGTTGAGAGAACATACTATTCACCTTTACAGCAACAAGCAAAACACTCAGAGGGTATAACTTGAACTTCCCTTCTCAAAAAAATGAGAATTTGGTAGGTTTTCAACCTTAGTAAGGGCCACACTGTGATAGTTGATTATACCCTGAGGACAGAGGGTTGAATGACAGGAAAATAGAGGATTACTCTCTCAGGACATATATCTTCCCCTTTTGTAACTAGGGCTCTAGAAGTGAGGGTAGGGGAAAAATCTTGAGTTCTCCATCCCACCTAGCAAGCACACTGTCCAAGGCCTCTGTAAAAATGTTTGTCCCTTATTCAGCATGTATCACTATTTCATTCCTTTTTATTGATAAATATTGGCAGTACTCACTGTATAGATCTACCACAGTTTATCCATTCATTCACAGATAATTTAGGTTAAATGCTAACTCCATGGTTTAACCTTTTAAGAAACTGCTTAACTCTTTTCCAAGTAGTAGCTGCACCATTTTACATTCCCACCAGCAATCCTAGTCAACAATTGTTATTCTTTGTAATTACAGCCATCCTAATGGAATATGAAGTGGCATCTCATTAAGGTTTTCCCCAGAAAATCTGCCTTTAAAGGCCAGTGGGATCTGATTACAGGATTTCCACAGAACTGGGGGAAACAGAGTCCATTCTTGGAGGTGCACACAAACAAAATCTTATCTGCACCAAGACCCAGGGGAAAGGAGCAGTGACCCACAGGAGACTGAACCAGACCTACTTGTGACTGTTGAAGGGTCTCTTGTGGAGTCATGGCTCGTAGTGGGGACGGGCACACTGGGAGCATCAGTCCTGGACCACTAACCCCTCCCTACCGTAGACCCCATAGATCCCAGGGCTTGGTCACCTCAGGCTAAACAACTAACATGGAAAGAGCACAACCCTACCCACCACAGATAATTAGATTAAGGCTTTACTGAGCATGGCTCTACCTACCTGAGCAAGACCCAGTTTTCCCCACCATCAGTCCCTACCATCAAGAAGCTTACACAAGCCTCTTAGCCTCCTCCATCAAAGGACAGACAGAAGAAGCAAGAAGAACCACAATCCCACAGCAGCTAGAACAAAAACCACATTACAGAAAGTTAATTAGGATGAAAAGGCAGAAAATTATGTCTCAAATGAAGGAACAAGATAAAACCCCAGAAAAACTATACGAAGTGGAGATAGGCAAGCTTCCAGGAAAAGAATTCAGAATAATGACAGTGAAGATGATCCAGGATATCAGGAAAACAATGACGAGGATTCAAGAAATGTTCACCAAAGACGTACAAGAACTAAAGGACAAACAGAGATGAATAATACACTAGAAGGAATCAACAGCAGAACAACTGAAATAGAAGCATGGGTAAATGACCTGGAGGACAGAATGGTGGAAATCATGGCTGCAAAACAAAGAAATGAAGACAGCCTAAGAGTCCTCTGGGGCAACATTAAACACACCAACATTTGCATTACAGGGGTCCAATAAGCAGAAGAGAGAAAGGACCTAAGAAAATATTTGAAGAGAATAGCTGAAAACTCCCTTAACATGGGAAAGGAAATAGTCAACCAAGTCCAGGAAACAGAGAGTCCCAGGAAGGATAAACCCAAAGAGGAACACTCCAAGACACATACTAATCAAACTGACAAAACTAAAGACGAAGATAAAATATTAAAAACAACAGGGGAAAAACGACAAAATACAAGGCAACTACCATAGGGTTTTCAGCTGGTTTCTCAACAGAAAACTCTACAAGCCAGAAGGGAATGACATGATATATTTAAAGTGATGAAAGGGAAGAACCTACAACCAAGAATACTCTACCCATCAACACTCTCGTTCAGATTTGACAGAGAACTCAAAAGCTTTACAGACAAGCAAAAGGTAACAGAATTCAGTACCACCAAACCAGCTTTACAACAAATGCTAAAGGAACTTCTTTAAGCAGGAAACACAAGAGAAGGAAAAGACCTACACAGAATAAACCCAGAACGATTAAGAAAATGGTAATAGGGTCATACATATTGATAAGGTAATTACTTTAAGTGTAAATGGATTAAATGCAAGAACCAAGATAGACTGGCTGGGTGGATGAGAACATGTGCATGTGTGCACGTCCACTTACCACATCACTCTACTTAACCCCTCAAACTGTATGTAATTATTTTATATTGTTAAGTTAATCATGTTTCCATTATGACTTGCAATAGTAATGATCTTTTTTGTTTAGCTATTGATTGTAAACACTGATAAGTCTTCTACTATTGTCGTTTTTGCTTAATACAAATATTATATCATGATTGAAATGAAGTTACTCAGTCATATCCGACTCTTTGCGACCCCATGGACTGTACCTACAAAGCTCCTCTCTCCATGGAATTTTCCAGGCAAGAGTACTGGAGTGGGTTGCTATTTCCTTCTCCAGGGGATCTTCCCAAGCCGGGGATCAAACCCGGGTCACCCGCATTGCAAGCAGACGCTTTACCATCTGAGCCACCAGGGAAGCCCATATCATGATTAGTCAACAGAAAATAATAGAATTGTCACTAAGGTCAGTTCACTTCAGTTGCTCAATCGTGTCCAACTCTTCATGACCCATGGTCCAGAGCACACCAGGCCTCCCTGTCCATCACCAACTCCCGGAGCTTACTCAAACTCATCTCCATTGAGTGGGTGATGCCATCCAGCCACTTCATCCTCTTTCCTCCCCTTCTCCTCCTGCCCTCAATCTTTCCCAGCATCAGGGTCTTTTCAAACGAGTCAGCTCTTCGCATCAGGTGGCCAAAGTATTGGAGTTTCAGCTTCAACATCAGTCCTTCCAATGAACACCCAGGACTGATCTCCTTTAGGATGGACTGGCTGAATCTCCTTGTAGTCCAAGGGACTCTCAATGATCACTAAAACTACCATTTAATAGAAAAACTATAATCACTTCTTAAAATCCAGATATATATCAGAATTATCTTGGAATTTTTTGAAAAATACAAATGCCCAGGTATTGTTTTTCTCTAAAGCTCCAGATTTATTTTTAATGAACAGCCATGTTTAAAAACAACTGGACTATGTGATGATCTTTTATCTAGTTTTTTTCATATTCAGTGTTCTCATTTCATTTAGTTTTCTAATTTCTCCATCTCTTTGAATGTTCTTTCTCAAGCCTTTACCAAGCACAGTAGAAAAGCTTTTGTATACATGTGTGTATATATAGTATGTATAATATATATATGCTAGAAATTTTATGAATTTTTGCCTAGCTAAAAAACTTGCCATTTTGATTCCACTTGTTTGACTTAGTATGAACAGAATGCCAGATTTCTAATTCATATTCACACAGAATTTTGATATATATTTTCATGTATTTTGGCCTCTAGAATTACTGCCAAAGTCTAGAAAGTATTATCTTAGTGATTTAAAAAATTTAAATGAGACTTGAAACTTCTAATCCAGTTGTGAGAATATAAAGAAACGTCGTTAAAAAAAAAAACAAAACAGGAAATTAATGTGACAGTATTAACTAAAGTACAGATTTTCTTCAAATCTCACAAAATTTTATGCTAGTGTCATTTGTTTTCATACATTATTCAAGACTCCAATTTGTATTTAATGGAGCAGTTTCAGCTGCATGCAACAAATTCTGGTAAATTCTCTTTTCATTTTTATTCTATTATAAATATTTTCTAATTTTCCTTGTAATGGCTTCTTAGATATACTCATTTAAAAGTGGACATTTAATTTCCAAGTACATGAGCTTTTTAAAGGTATTCATGATATTAATTTCTCATTTAAATGCTTTCTTCTCTGTAACCATCCTCTGTTCTTTGTCTTCTAAATTTACTGAAACTTTTGATGGCTAAGCCTAAGATCTCTCTTGTTAAATGTCACACTGCACTGAAAATATGGGGCTATTTTCAAGTATCTTTGGGGGAGGGGATTTTAATTTTTAAAAAAATTTATTGAAGCATAATTGCTTTATAGAATTTTGTTTTCTGTCAAACCTCAACATGAATCAGCCATAGGTGTATATATATCCAGTCAAGTATCTTTTGATACTGATCTCTAACATAATTTCACAGTAATAAAGAGAACAGACTCTATGATTTCAATACCTTTGGACCATGAGATTTCTGCACCTGGTCTAATGTCTCTCTATATATTCCAGTGCCTCTTATAGTCTGTGGGAACTTGAACAGAATTTGTATCTTCTTGTGTGAAAACTGTATGAATCTTAACTACATTAAATTGGTTCATAATGCTTTTCAGGTCTACTATATTCTACTTCCTTGTACAATCATTCTATTCATTTCTGAGAGTTTGATATTGAAATTTCAACTAAAAATCTTAATTTATCTACTTAAACAACTGTAATATACAGTGCAACTATATGTAACTTCTGTATTTTCCAAGTCTCCTATAAATGTGTTATCATATTTTCATAATTTAAAAGATAGAAAAGGAAGAAAAATAAATAAAAATTAGCTTTGAGCCTTATACATACGACAATTCCACTTAGTCTAGGTCGGGCTTATTTTTTAGTCTTCTTAGCTGACTCCAATATGAAGCCAAGGTTGAGAACTACCACCTCCTCTTTGAAGATTAACATGTTCTACAGCCCCTTAATTATCTCCTAAATTTGTTGAAGATTTCCCATCCACATGCCTCACAATCTAATCAATGTTTCAAGTCTTTGTCACTTGAAAAGGAATCCTTAACAAAAACACATGTGCTCTGTCATTCAGTTGTATCCAACTCTTTGGACTGCAGGCACCAGGGGGCAGTGGGGGTGAGAAAAGGGGATATTCTCCATCCAGGGATCAAACTAGTGTCTCCTGCATTGCAGGCAGATTGTTTACCTGCTATCAGGGAACCCTATCGAAACACTTTCTACTACAGATTTCACCCATATGCCATCTCCAGGCTGGTCTGCACCCACTGCCTGCTTAATACTTTATGCTAGGCTTAAAACAGCGCCACATTATGGCTGGGATCAGTGCTCACAGTTTGTACACGAGACTCTTAGTGCCTGAATATGAAACATGTCACACTCTGATCCAGAAACTAGAAGATGGGAGGTCATATTGGGTAGTACTGGAAACAGGAATGAGAAGAGGAAAATGAAGAACTTGAAGACTGTTTTGGGAAAAACAAGACTGGCCAAGAGCACGGTCTACAACCAGCTACATTTTAATACCTATCATGTTCTCTTTGAGGCATACTTCTCTTTTTCTTAAAAGAGAGGGACAGAAATGAGGTGGGGGGCGGAGGGGAACCCAACTCCTGTCTACTCTTTCCAAATCCAGAACAATGGGACCAATTCAAATGGATCAATGAATGACCTGTACATAATAGCTAAATCCATAAAACTCTTGGAAGAAAATATAGAGGAAAACCTCCATGACCGTGGATCAGGAAATGAATTCTTATATATGGCACCAAAATCAGGAGCAACAAAAGAAAAGAAGAACAAAGGAAAAACTTGACTTTAAAAAGGGCATTATCAAGAAGTGAAAAGACAATCTGTAGCTGAAAGGGTTTAATATCCAGAATATATTTTAAAACCCCCCACAACTCAACAAATATTTTCAAAAGGCAAAGGACTTGAGAAGACCTTTCTCTGCAGAAGATGTACAAACAGCCAATACAGCACAAGAAAAGATGCGTGTCATCATTAACTCATTAGGGAGATACAAACCAAACCACAAAGAGATAAGCATCCAATACTCAGGAGAATGGCTGAAGTCTGAAACAAAACCAAGAAAAACAGAAAATGCTAAGTGTTGCCAAGGAGGTAGAGAAAATTGGAAAACACCACACCTTGCTGATGGGAATGTAAAATGGTACAGCTGCTGTGGAAAATAGGAAGTTCCTCAAAAAGTTAAACAGACCCAACAATTCCACTCTAGGTAGCTATCCAAATGAATTAAAAACAGACTCAAACAAATACTTACTAGTGTTATAACAGCATTAGTCATAGTATCTAAGTGATGTGTCCATCAACAGATGAATGAATAAATGTGGTATGTCCATAAAGTATTATTCAGCCATTCAAGGGAATGAAGCGCTGACATATGCTACAACATGAATGAACCTTGAAAACGTGGTAAGAAACCTGACATAAAAGACCACAGAAAGGCACACCTCGTTTTACTGTATTTTATTGTCCTTTGAAAATACTTTTTTTAAACAAAATGAAAATTTGTGGCAACTCTGTGTCAAGCAAGCCTTCCAGTGCCATTTTTCCAACAGCATTTGTTCACGTCTCTGTGTCACATTTTGGTAATTCTTTAAATGTTTCCATTTCTTCTCAGTTATTACTGTATTTGTTATGGTGATCTGTGATCAGTGGTCTTTGTAACTGCAGATGTGGTGGAAATGGCAAGAAAACTAGAAGTGAAGCCTGAAGATGTGACCAAATGTCTGCTATCTCCCAATAAAACTTTAATGAATAAGTAGTTGCTTTTGATGGAGGAACAAAGAAAATGATTTTTTTTAATGAGATCTATGTAGTAGTCCTGGTGAAGAAACTGAGAAGACTGTTGAAATGACAACAAAGTGTTCAGTATATCATATATTAGTTGGTAAAGCTGTGGCAGGATTTGAGGACAGATTCCAATTTTGAAAGAAGTTCAACTGTAAAAGGGAGTTCATCACTTGTGAAAGGAAGAATCAATGCGGCAAACCTCATTGCTGTCTTGTTTTAAGAAACTTCCACAGCCACCCCACAACCTTCAGCAGCCACCACCCTAACCAATCAGCAGCCCCAACATCAAGACAAGACCCTCCACCAGAAAAACAATTATGACTCACTGAAGGCACAGATAGTTAGCATTTTTAGCAGTATTTTAATTAAGGTATATACATCGTTTTTTAGACATTAACACTAGTGTGCATTTAATAGACTATAGTGTAAGCATAACTTTTTCATGCACTGGAAAAACAAACCCTTTGTGTGACTCACTTTATTGTGTTATTAGCTTTATGAAGGTGGTCTGGAACTGAAACCATACTCTCTCTGAGGTATTGCCTGTATGATATAATTACATTTCTATGAAACATCCAAAATAGGTAAATGCATAGAAAGCAGAAAACAGACAAGTGGTTGCCAGGGGCTGGGCTAAGGGGGGAATAATGAGTGATTTCTTAATGGCTTTGGGGTGTCCTCTTGGGGTGATGAAGTTATGTATGATTGTGATGGCTGCACAACACTATGAATGTACTTAAATACCACTGAACTATAGATTTTTAAATGGTTACAACAGTAAAATTTGTTTTATTTATGTATATATAATTTTNTTTTTTTAATGAGATCTATGTAGTAGTCCTGGTGAAGAAACTGAGAAGACTGTTGAAATGACAACAAAGTGTTCAGTATATCATATATTAGTTGGTAAAGCTGTGGCAGGATTTGAGGACAGATTCCAATTTTGAAAGAAGTTCAACTGTAAAAGGGAGTTCATCACTTGTGAAAGGAAGAATCAATGCGGCAAACCTCATTGCTGTCTTGTTTTAAGAAACTTCCACAGCCACCCCACAACCTTCAGCAGCCACCACCCTAACCAATCAGCAGCCCCAACATCGAGACAAGACCCTCCACCAGAAAAACAATTATGACTCACTGAAGGCACAGATAGTTAGCATTTTTAGCAATATTTTAATTAAGGTATATACATCGTTTTTTAGACATTAACACTAGTGTGCATTTAATAACTATAGTGTAAGCATAACTTTTTCATGCACTGGAAAAACAAACCCTTTGTGTGACTCACTTTATTGTGTTATTAGCTTTATGAAGGTGGTCTGGAACTGAAACCATACTCTCTCTGAGGTATTGCCTGTATGATATAATTACATTTCTATGAAACATCCAAAATAGGTAAATGCATAGAAAGCAGAAAACAGACAAGTGGTTGCCAGGGGCTGGGCTAAGGGGGGAATAATGAGTGATTTCTTAATGGCTTTGGGGTGTCCTCTTGGGGTGATGAAGTTATGTATGATTGTGATGGCTGCACAACACTATGAATGTACTTAAATACCACTGAACTATAGATTTTTAAATGGTTACAACAGTAAAATTTGTTTTATTTATGTATATATAATTTTTTTTCAAGGTAAAAATGAAAACCACAAGCATTCCCCACAAGAGCTTTCTCACTAACCTTATTACCATATGCTAAGACAGCCAATTACAGTGCATGCTTCCTTTGGGAAGACTGCTTCCCAAAGAACAGGGGCTCAGTCAAGTGTATCCTGCTCCTTCTACAATATTCAGTAAGCAGTCAAGTCACCACTTCTCCTTTGGAAAAGAGTGAATACTGAGAAACAAAAATGTGCTCCTCCATTTTCCCCCTTCTGGCATGATGGTGTGCTGCAGATTAAGATGATCACAAATTCTGTGATATTATACATATCAAGTAGTTTGGGGCCTATGACCCTTAAATCTGGGCAAGTTAAGCTTGACCAGTAGAATACAAGAGAAATGACACTGGGCCAGTTTGGGGGATGGGGGCGCACATCTTAAAAAACTGACTGCTTTCATTTTTCCTTGAAATACATGCCCTTGAAACCTATCCACCATTTTGTGAGGAAGCACAAGTAGCTCTTGTAGGAAGGCCCAGGTGGAGAGGAACTGAGACCCCCAACTGCACTGCCAGATGAAAGTACATAGTAATTAAGACAGCTAAGGAGTAAGCTCTCTTGAAAGTAAATTCTCCAGACCCAGTCAGCTTGCTCCAGCAGTATTCACCAATCCTTGCCAAAGTGCTCAATCATGAATAAAATTAATGACTGATTTTTGTTCTAAGCCCCTGTGCTGGGGGATAGTTTGTTATGAAGCATTAAATAACCACAACACACTGGAAATTTCTAGAAATTAGGAGTGGAGAATGGGTCTGAACAGCTTTAAGAAAAAAAAAATTTAGTTTGAATATAGGGCTACTATATATCTCATGAAAGAATTAGCCCCCACATTCAGCTTTGGCCTTCTGAGGGAAAATATACCAGGAACTCCCATAAATGCCTAGTTCATAGAGTGGTAAGCAAGACATTGGATTGTGGTTCTGGGATAGGTTACATCATAATTAAGGAGTTTGAGGCACAAATGTTAACAGCTTATAAACTGGAATTACAAACTGAGATGAGGATGTGCTTCATTACTACTTCAGCTCTGGAAAAAATTTCCACCTTATTCTATTCAATCTCGCCAACACAATGGTGTTGGAAAGAGATGCTTTTCCTCCATTTCCAAAAGGGCTGACCATAAATAGCAGTTCGTACCGACAAGGAAAGGCTGCTGGCTACCTAGCTGAGGAAAACGATGGTTTTAAAGACAGAGGAGGTGATGGTTAACTCCTTTTCCTTGAAAACAATTACTCCATATTACACACACACACACACACACACACACATCATCCTAACAGAACACAAAAGGCAACACTGCCACCACCTCCCTCACCACAGCTGCTAAGTTGCTTCAGTCGTGTCCGACCCTGTGCGACCATAGACGGCAGCCCACCAGGCTCCCCCGTCCCTGGGATTCTCCAGGCAAGAACACTGAGTGGGTTGCCATTTCCTTCTCCAATGCATGAAAGTGAAAAGTGAAAGTGAAGTCGCCCAGTCGTGTCCAACTCTTAGCGACCCTAGCTACTGTTCCCCGTTTCTCTGGATTCTCTTTACTTAAAAATTCTGTGTATCCTGCTATTTTCCAGGTTCATTCTAATCAGAATTTTACCCTAATCACACTTTTAAACCCCTATTATAGTCATAAAGGTCCTTCCCTTTACTAAATCCATAGGTTAATAGTCAATCCATGATGAGTACTTAATGGCAACAGCATTCAACACACTTCTTTACCATCTTTCTCCTTGTGAAAAATTTTCCACGTGCTTTCAGCCTACCTGCCTGTTCATGTCCTTTGCTGGTTTACTCTCATCTCTCTAAGCTGAAGTTAACAGCAAACCAGGACTCAAATCTTCCCAAAGTGTGTTTATCGATACACTCTAAAATTCTTCTAGTCAGGATTTCTCAACCTTGGCACTATTCACATTTTGAGACCAGGTATCTTTGCTGTGGGAGGCTTGCTCTGTGCATCAGAGAACATTCAGTGGCATCCTTAACCTCTACTCATTACATGCCAACAGTACCCTTAACTATGATGTCAAAAAGATCTCTCTAGACATTGTCAGAATGTCGTTTCCGGTTGAGAACCACAGACCTCGTCCTTGGCTTTAAATACTATCTGTATACACTGGCGGCTGTATAGCTTGTCTGTAGCCCTAACCTCTCCTTATGCTGCCTTCTCATTATCTCCAACTATGTGTCTAATCAAGTGCATTTCAACACATCAAAACTAGACTTCTGACATACACCCCAACCCATATGTACCCGCTCACCTTGCTTGGCATCTCTCTTGTTCTCAACTCTCACACTTTTATTCATCAGCAAAATCTACTGGCTGTGCCTTCAAAACATACCCCAATTTCTTACTACATTTTGACTACAATTTCTTACTACCGCCACTGCTACCAGTCCAACCCAAGCTGGTATTAACTCTGAAATCCTAACAGTCTCTCTGCTTCCACCCTGGTTCAGTGGTTCTTAACTAGGAACTTGTTAGAAATAAAAATTCTCCTCCAAGCCTAGGACTAGCAAATCAGAAACTCTAGGGGTGGGACACAAAAATTTTAGGGCATTAAGCTCTGCACATCAAACACCTGCTCCATTTACCTGTCCCCATCTCTCCAATCAATCCCTACACCACTTTCTCCCTAGCTCACCTTGACTGTCACACTGAACTGCCTGGGTTCTAGAAACACACTCAGAACATTCACATTACATCACATTTTCATTAGCTGCTTCTCTTCCTGAAAAGCTATTCACCCTTCCAGATATTCCTCAAGTCTCTAGTTAAATGTCACCTTTTCAGTGAGGCCTTTTCTGACTACCCTATATAAAATAAAATACCTTCTTCCTGAACTAGTCTCCTTAACCTTAGTTTTTCACCAAAGCACTTAACACTACCTAACTGGCCATATATGTGTTTTGTTTACTGTTTCCCCACATTCCACTATGTAAACCCCATATGGACAGAACTTTATTTACTGCTATGCTTTGAGCAACTAGAAAAGAACCTGTTACTCAACAGATGTTCAATAAATGTTCACTTTCTGAAGCAAAATGGTTGCATATGGTTGACTAGAGGAAAGATACAAAGAAGTTGAGGAGAACCACTAGATACAAAGAAGTTGAGGAGAACCACTTCTGTTACTTAAGTAACTGCCAAGAAGATTTCAAGAGCAGAAAAACAAAAATCCTCCAAATTGTAAAATCCTCCAAATTATAAGTGAATGAGAGAAGCAGAATGCAGCAGTTAACATTGCAGAGTATATCAACTGGTTTAGAAACAAGTTTAGAAAACCTACAAAACTGACCCCAGAGGCACACTAGGCTTTATATAAGCCAAAGAAGAGAGATGAAATTCCAAAGGAGAGAATACCATGTGCAATAAATACTAGAGAAGCAGACACTTGCTAAGTATAATTTTCCCCAAGTGTGTTTTCACTGGATCTACCGAGAACAGTTAAGTGAAAAGGCCAGTAGAGAATAGGATAAAGCTGTATTATAAAGGTTTCCTTAATGAGGGACTTAATTAACATGTTTAATGTTAAGAGAGGAAGTATGATATGCACGTATTTCTCTGCCTTTGACAACATAAACTTGTTTTTGCACAAGGAGACAGACATGTGCTCCAGCTTCACTTTTATCACTAATGTTAATAACATTTTTATTGGTCCTATTTTGTTGTAATTTGTCTACTAAATTAACATGGTAATAATGTTTCTCAAACAAAAAACTCCTTTCAGACTACATTTAGGCCAAGTCTGAAACACTAATTCTGAATACACAGAGGCCAGTTGTCATTTATCTCATTTGCTAAAATTTGTGTAGGATCACAAGTATTCCACTTCGGAAATAAAATCCTGAAATGTTATTTTCACCACTCAACCCAATATGAGAACAATTTAAGTCTACAGTATTTTAGGAGGGTTTTTTGGTTTGTTTTTAAGGCTTTGGAGAATTTTAAGTATCTTAAACTCCTTAAAAGATATTCAAATCTAAGATGAACATATCAGAAACAAACAGCAACAAAAAAATCACACCAGGGTGACAACTAAAAGGTTCTTGAGAATCACCTAGGTGGATGTGCCCAACAGGCCTCACCACCACTTTCAGTCACGATGCCCTGACTCCAAATAACTAGTCAAGAACCAAAAAGAGAAAGCAAAAGCCCAAGTTACCTGATGTCCCAGTTGGTTCTCTTTCTAACATACAATATAGTATATACACACAGAATTTAACTGAAGAAACAAAAATATTAATGAAAAATAATCTCAAGTGTAGGAAAATCTAGGGGTCAATCCAGTAGTCTTTAAAAGACACGATTACCGAAAGTAAATTGAAGACATCTTTTTCTTTCTACAAAAAAGGCAAGACAAACAAGTGTAAAAGCTAGAGATTTATTGTTATTTTGTGATTAATAAATTGTCAAACTGGTTATGACACTACCCCACACTGTATACCACCAACTGCTAGTACAGAAGTTTTAAAACCATACTGAGGCATAAGGCAGAGAGAGCAGAGACACACAAATATCATCCTTAACAAGTTCCTCTTAGTCATGCCTCCATCTTAATTAACCTNGACTTAATTAACATGTTTAATGTTAAGAGAGGAAGTATGATATGCACGTATTTCTCTGCCTTTGACAACATAAACTTGTTTTTGCACAAGGAGACAGACATGTGCTCCAGCTTCACTTTTATCACTAATGTTAATAACATTTTTATTGGTCCTATTTTGTTGTAATTTGTCTACTAAATTAACATGGTAATAATGTTTCTCAAACAAAAAACTCCTTTCAGACTACATTTAGGCCAAGTCTGAAACACTAATTCTGAATACACAGAGGCCAGTTGTCATTTATCTCATTTGCTAAAATTTGTGTAGGATCACAAGTATTCCACTTCGGAAATAAAATCCTGAAATGTTATTTTCACCACTCAACCCAATATGAGAACAATTTAAGTCTACAGTATTTTAGGAGGGTTTTTTGGTTTGTTTTTAAGGCTTTGGAGAATTTTAAGTATCTTAAACTCCTTAAAAGATATTCAAATCTAAGATGAACATATCAGAAACAAACAGCAACAAAAAAATCACACCAGGGCGACAACTAAAAGGTTCTTGAGAATCACCTAGGTGGATGTGCCCAACAGGCCTCACCACCACTTTCAGTCACGATGCCCTGACTCCAAATAACTAGTCAAGAACCAAAAAGAGAAAGCAAAAGCCCAAGTTACCTGATGTCCCAGTTGGTTCTCTTTCTAACATACAATATAGTATATACACACAGAATTTAACTGAAGAAACAAAAATATTAATGAAAAATAATCTCAAGTGTAGGAAAATCTAGGGGTCAATCCAGTAGTCTTTAAAAGACACGATTACCGAAAGTAAATTGAAGACATCTTTTTCTTTCTACAAAAAAGGCAAGACAAACAAGTGTAAAAGCTAGAGATTTATTGTTATTTTGTGATTAATAAATTGTCAAACTGGTTATGACACTACCCCACACTGTATACCACCAACTGCTAGTACAGAAGTTTTAAAACCATACTGAGGCATAAGGCAGAGAGAGCAGAGACACACAAATATCATCCTTAACAAGTTCCTCTTAGTCATGCCTCCATCTTAATTAACCTTTGTACCTGTTTTATTCCAGGGGTCAGTGTCAAAACAGTGCACGAAATGGTGGGCAACCTGCCTCTTCACCTTTTTTAATAGCAAGCAACTTACAGAAGTAATGGAATTCAACTTGTATTTCCCTTGATTTTACTGGTCTGAATTAATTTTAGTTACTTTAACATTTTAATTTCCCTTAACTGTACATGAGAGAATATAATGACCTAAGAGAATACTGAACCAGAGTCAACCAAATATATTACTGACCCCAAAGTTAGGTTTTAATTGGTCCTAAAGGAATGTACCACCCCAATAGTTTGAGTTAGGCAAACAGAATTTCCTTGGGGAGGGAAGAAAAAAGCTGTAGAACAGCCAAATGTACTCAACATTGTTAAAACGGCTCTTTGTTTTCACCCCTGAATGATACTTCTTTACTACACTATATGCACAGAAATCCTAACAGAATCTTGGTTGCCAGTATTATTTAGGCTGGCCCAATCCAGGACAGAACCCCGCCCCACCCCCAAAATTCCCCTTCTCTCAGGCTCTGAAAAGCACAATATTTAACTATTTCTTAATAGAACTACCAAAACACTTCAGAAACAAGTGGCTCACAAATCATTTTAAATTCGTGTATTGCCTGTGCATGAGAAAACTGATAAACCCCGAAGATAGTTCTATTTTTATATGGCGATTAAAAATAACTGAAACATCAAGACACTTTCAGTGAAAGCAACATTTCAATTACAAATTGTAATGCCTGTTAAACTACCTATGGGAGAAGCTGAAAGTCCTAGGCAAATGCACTTTGGGGTTATACTACAGTGCTCCTTCAGTCTGCACAAAGATTAAGGTAATTTACAGTCAATCTGTGAATGCTGAGACAATGTTACATCATCTTGTCTGTACAATTAATACGTCCTTAAAGAGACAACCAGAATCAGTTTTTCTACTGTATTTTCAACAAGCCTCACTAACCAGTACTTTTGCTGAGATGTTCATCAAAGATGCTGTAAGATTCTACACAATTAAGAAATACCCTGAAGTCTTTCCTTATCTTTATTTTTTCCATTACAGATGTTTTGCTCAGATGATCTACTGTAGTACGTTTCTAGAGATGCTGTCCCAAATGTGCATACATACACTGTATACAAATAAAGCAAAAACTGTCAGTAGTATAAATCTTACAGCATTTTTGTTTGCAAAAATACATGCCAAAGTCACGATAAGCAATGTTGTATCACAAATTATAAAGCGCAAATGATTTGCTTCTTTTTAATGCTTTTATTCTACATAAATTACTACCAGAGACTAATGTTTAAAAAGCAAATAAACTGGACAGATGCAGGACAAAAATCTGTTCACCCAACTATAAAAGGTGATATGTTTTTTTAAAAATTACAATAAATGCAGAAGTGTTTGACGCATGCAGTAGCCTTAAATGAAAAAGCATTGATTCCCACTGTTCCAGGAAAACAAAAAACAAACAAACACAGTGAAACCCACACATCTTACTGCACTCCACCTTAAAATGTATCATATATTGGGTTTGTTTATAACAGCACAGAATTCCAAGAGTCAAAATGAAATAAAGCGGGTATTTTAAAGATTTAAGAGCCGTTATCAAAAATAAATTACATTTTTTTCAAGATACAGAAATGCTGCTATGATGGCTGAGAGCCCAGTAACCTTTCAATAGCTGCATTGATATCACCTCCTGTGGCTATTAGCGCTTGCAAGTTTGCTTCACGGTTCAAAAATCCCATTGCACTGAGCTGTTCCAGTTGCTGCTGAAATCTAACTTCTGGATTCTGTAGCTGTTAAACAAAAACAAACAAACCAAAGCTCTAAGGAAAATCAGTCCATGTCACACCTAAATAATCTTTTAAAATTTTAATTGCTTTTTAACATTTGCTAATCTATCAAGCGATATAAAAGCACTGAAACATATTGAAACATATTCAACATATATTCAACCTCTCTTGAAACATATTCAACATATTTAAAAGTCCAATTAGTACTTTATTTACAGAGGGAGCCCAGCCTGGTGCTCTGTTACAACTTAAGCAGGTGGGAGGCAGGCTCAAGAGGGAGGGGATATATATACAATTGTCACTGATTCGTACTGTTGTACAACAGAAACCAACACGACATTGTAAAGCAATTATCATCCAATTTAAAAATTCAAGAAACTAAAAATATATAAATAACGGAAAAATAAAATACTCTTATTATTAAAAAAATTTTTTAAAAAGTTTTGGAGCTATCGACCAGTTGGGTAATTGTAAAAGCCAGTGTCCTCATGTACAAAATTCTAATCTAATGAGGCTTAGAGTGTCTTTAATTTCTGTATCAGCCAGTAAAGTCTTCAGAAAAAAGTTCCAGTTTCAGATGTACATACTATACTCCTCATTTTTTCAGCTGCATCTCCTTTTCAGAAATGATATAACTACAGAAATACATAAATGAGCACTCAATTCTGGGCAACATGATAATGGTGAAGTCTATAGACTATTCAACTTAGATAACAATTTTGCCCAATACCTGAAATTGCTTTTTCGTATTAATTCGAAGAACATTTACTGAGCCAGCAAGTCATGCTAGTTATCAGGAATATAAATCCTCATGTAAGATAAAACTCTGACCTGTTTATTGTATTGAATAAGGCTTAAAATAAAAAACTATGCTGTATTTTCACCATGTAGTAGTTTGAGCACAATCTACTGTAGCAGGTTTGAATTTGCAATCATCTGTAAAAATGGCATATTCTTAGTAAATAAATGATTCTAGATGCAAGAATTAGGAGTTCACATTTTTTAAACCGTATTTGTGAGGTGTACATATGTAACCCAAGTTACCATAGGAAGCAGTAGCAGGTGGAGTGAAGTACTTACAACTTTTAAGCCAAAATACAAAGAGCAGATAGAATATAGTTGTTCAGGAGGTATTTGGAATAATCAGTTTCTATTCCTCCCTGACAAACTTTTATAAAATATAATCTATTTCAGTTTTCTAACACAGACTCCAAAAAAGAATGCATTTTAAAAAGCAATTTCCAAAATTACAGCAGAGCAGTTCTTCCCTGCAACTATAACATTTCCTTTAATGTCTAATATAGTACTAAAGTTAATAATTATAATGCCTATTTTTTAGAATCAATATAATTAAGAACAAACTTTTCATTACAAGCTAAGCCCCCAAAGATGACCACTTTCTTTACTTTTTTGAAATTTCTACCATTAAGAAGAGCAGAAAAGAATCATTACCTGAGGATTCACTCCAGCAAGAGCCTGCAGCATTTGTTGGATAAACTGCTGGTGTCCAGGTTCGGTGGTTCCTACTGTGGGACTTGGGTTTTCGCTAGATGTAGAAGTAGAGCCATTGGTTCCTGAAGAGCCTCCAGTACTTCCTAATGCCCCCAGGCCAGGAGTAAACCTAGAGAAAGCACCAACTGTTAGGAAGTCTCAACTCCTAAAAATAAGAGGCCAGACCAGGCTGGCTAATGGCAAATCAGTTATAACTTAATATAATGTTATCTAGTTATTTTATTAAAAGAAGCATTTTTAACTTTGAAAACTCTCTTACAAACAATCTCAACCCCCAAAAAGAATGGCCATTAAATCTGAAATTCTCAGGAAAAGTAACCACTGTGCACTTTCACAATCTTTCCCGAATAAGCCTACCCTGGGATGAGACCGGGGGCTTCAGTTGCTAAGGTCTGTAAACCCTGCTGAATCTGTAATAAGGCCTGCATCGCTCTAGGGTTTGACATTGCCGATAACGTATCAGGATTCTGCATCTAAGGAAGAAAGAAAACCAGTGGTTACAAGGGAATTAAAATTAGTGAAGGTAAAATGGAAATGTTTTCTTTGCTATACTTCTTGAGAAAATCAAAAACTTTACTCCTAGACACTGGTAATCTGTAATTTCTTTCCCAATATAAACACAAGCACCTCCCCTTTGACAGCAATCTCATGTGCGAATCATCACTTGACCGGCCTCCCAAGTGCATTGTGAAAACCATTTTTCATAATGAAACACAATCAGGAGCTCCTCTGGAAGCCACAGTTGTTCCTCGTTTTCCAACAGATAAAAAGTGTTGTTTCTAAGAGACGACCTCCAAATGCACAGTTTATATCACATGGTAATATGGTGAAAGCCACATATTCCTCCTTGACCAAGTGTTAATCTGTTGCTGATGGAACAATTTTACCAATCAGATACACTCTAAGACAATAGTTCCAAAGTTGAAGTTAACACATGTGTTGGTTCAGCTTCGCTACTTCCAAATATACACCACCTGACTAACCAAAACAGATAGGCCTACATCATTACAATAAACCAAGGACACTGACTAACCTTAGATAATGGTTTATAGGTCAGAGGATCATTTGGATGATATTTAACAGCCCTCCCTAGAACTACCAGTTTCAAAACGCCAAGACTGATTCCTCCTTTCTTTTTAAATAGTAACATACCATGGCAATCTCAAGTACTTTTTAATTAGAGTAACTTCCTTATATGACAAGACTGACAATTTTAATCTTGCTAATTCCAAGTTTGAGGAATGAGATCTACCCCTTGGAAAACAGGCATTCTATTAATTTGGGGGAATTAAAACATTACAAAGAAACCAAGCACGTAAAGGGTAGCTCTCTTCCTGTTACTTGAGATTAGTTTAACCATAAAGCATAACATGACACAATGAAGCACTTCAAAGTTAGTAAAGTGAAAGGAAATGGTTTATGATATTAACAAAGCATTCAAAATTCTAAAAATCCTCAAAAGCAAAAACCAAATGGTCCTTTCCTCAGAATTTATAATTTTAAAAATAGAAGCAAAAGGTCAGCAGTGAAATGGGGCTCAGTTAAAAATCAAGCTGAATTCTCTGCAAATTGACAGCAGACTCTCTTCTACATTTTGCTATCAGCCAGAGAAAAAGCAAGGAAAATGTTTACCATCAAACTTTTTCAAGCAAATCATTACCAAAGACAGCTAGCATCTTTTCTTACTCACTTGTTGAAGGAAAGTTGGGAGCTGTTGTCTCATTTGTTCTTGAAGCTGAGGATTTCCAGCAAATAGGGGATTATTCAGCATCATCTATGGGGCAAGTGTTCAAACAATTTTAACTGGAAATATCTGAAACAAGTAATGTACCTTGTTTAATAGTCTATCTTCCCCCCCAGTGCCTAATCTGGCACTTAACAGGGAGGAAGGTAGAACATGAATAAAAAAGGGAAGATACTGTCCACAAGAGGGATCTCCAGAAAAAAACAAAAATGAGGCATCTTCTCTCTCAATGAGGATGGTGATTATGATAATGTCATGCGATATCCTAAAAAATAAAAGCAGTCATTTTCTTAGGCTTTTCCTTGAGTAAAGGTGAATATTTGCCCTTGAAAGAAAAATGGGAGTAACTGATACATTTTCTGCTACACTCACAGAATAAACGTAAGATCAATACATGGAACTATACATGGCTTGCACAGACACCTCAACACACAAGTGGCAAGCACAGAGAAAATCCAGATCTGGAACAACTATATCTACCTGCCTACTGCAAAAGAGCTAACATTAGGTCCAGAAAAATAACACTGCAGAACAGCAACCAACTTGCCAGAAAAATGGAGCTGCCAGGTGAAAATCAGCCTAGGAATAGAACCGACAGATCTCTGGGGATAAAGTATTAAAATGCTTTAATAAGACCTAAACGATGTAAATCATTTGAGAACACCAAAATTAGCCTCTAAATTTCACCTCACTACCACCAGAGATGGAAAAAATGGCATGCCTAACCTTCAAATGGGTGAGTTAAATGAGTTAAAAAGTCAGAGTCAGGGCCAGTGTTAATGTGCTGTATACCTAAAAATAAGATTACAATACACAATAGCATAACCAGAAACTAGTAAATTCTCATAGCTTCAAAAAAGACAAATTTTATATCAGTTTCCCCAAACAGAATGAAAAGTCAACTAACAATGATTTACTGATAGCCTATTTACCAGTCCACATCCAAAGTCTGGTGGGGGAGCGGTGTGGAGGATGATCCCTGCCCTCAAGTATTAATAATTAACTACATGTGAGAGTAATTACATGTTAATTGCTAAAACTAGAATTCCTCAGTTTATCAACTGTTGCAAAGCAGATTTAGTTAATTTCAACAAAATAAGATAGGAATAAGTCAGACAAGTTTTATGAATATCCCGCATTTATTTTGAAGTGACCAGTAAGTTCACAGTAAATAAAGTAAAATCTACTTGAGACCAACAAACCTGCTTTTTTAATGGCTCCAGTCAATAAAGTTATCACATTTATCTTTTAGGATTCATGTTATTTGAAAAAGTGTGTCAACTTAAGCTGATTCATACTTTTTCAGAAAATTGTTATCACATTTGTTTAAGATTTTTCTCCTAACTTACCTGACTGTATAAACAGTTTTTACAATCAGACTTTTTTGAACACCTAAAAATGAAAATCAGAATAGAGAAACTACAAACTTTAATACACTGGTAACCAAAGTACGTTGTAAATGTTTCTATCAATTATCAATATTGTAAAAGCCAATTCACATCTAGCTTACTTTTGTTTCAACCTTTTGCTTTAAAGTAAAAAAAGCAACATACAAAAGTGCTCAAGTCACTTTACAAAAGTAAAATTGTTAGTTTAAATGGCTGGGAATGTGCTTGTTAGAGTCAAAATTTCAAAGCAAGATGCACATTTAATGATTATTAAATAGGCAAATATGTATTTAAAACCACACAAACAGGATCACTCTGATATATATTTTCCACATTTAAAGTGCTATCATCACAGTAAGTGAAGCATTTAATACTAATAACTCAATTTTCTAATGAATAAAACAATATTTCATAAAGTATACCTACAATATACAAATTAAAAGTATATAAAAATTTATCTAAAAAATCTTTATTTCCAATTTTACAAATTTTAAGAGAACAGAAGTTATTACTGAGGGTTGTTAACTCAAACATATCTGCTATATACTTCAATGAGCATGNACAATATACAAATTAAAAGTATATAAAAATTTACCTAAAAAAATCTTTATTTCCAATTTTACAAATTTTAAGAGAATAGAAGTTATTACTGAGGGTTGTTAACTCAAACATATCTGCTATATACTTCAATCAGCATGGTTCCAGATTTTAGAAATGTAAAAACTAGCTCATTTGATAAAAGTGATTTAACTTTAAGAGCTTTTAAAATTTTGGAAATGGAGAGCGATTACAGGAAACTATTTTAAATTCCCAACATTCCACAGAAACCATTTTCAATAAACAGCAAATAGACGATCAAGGTTTAGTTCATATTCTCTAAGGTTTTTCAAGCCCAATGGTTCTTAACTTACGGGTACATCAGAATCACTTAGGGAACTTGGAAAAAAAAAATACAATACAGTTATATCAAACTGTCTGAGAGTGGGGCTATAAAACAGTTTTTTTAATCTTTCCGAAGTTATCCTAAGCATTCAGCTAGGGTTGAGATTCACTTATTTTTTTAGTTATGGTCTCTTCTTAAACAAGTTAGAAAATAATTACTTGATGAAGAACCAGTGTACTAACTTTGGATGGAGATCTAAGGTGGAAAGAACGAGAATACTGTTCCCACAAATCTCTCTGCCCATACTGAACAATTTCAGGCTATTTTATAACTGCCATTTTGAACATGACTAATACTCAGAATCTGTGTGATCTAATAAATAAAAGTCTTTCAAATGTATTAACACTTCTTAATCACTTTTAAGATTTATATTACACTAAAGAGTACTAATTCTGAAGCACTATTTTGAAGAATAGGCTTCAAAAGGGAGAGCAATCAGAAACTTTTCTATTCATCTCCTACATGAACGTATGTAGATATAAAGTAAACCTGAACTTCTTTCTACTCAGTGGACAGAGGAAATGAAGTTATTTTAATTATATTATGAAGTATTAATTTACTGTAAAGAAATAAACTGTCCAAAAATTTGGGAGATGTAATTTGCTTCTCTAGTGTATTAAGGCAGCACACACAAAANAACTACAAACTTTAATACACTGGTAACCAAAGTACGTTGTAAATGTTTCTATCAATTATCAATATTGTAAAAGCCAATTCACATCTAGCTTACTTTTGTTTCAACCTTTTGCTTTAAAGTAAAAAAAGCAACATACAAAAGTGCTCAAGTCACTTTACAAAAGTAAAATTGTTAGTTTAAATGGCTGGGAATGTGCTTGTTAGAGTCAAAATTTCAAAGCAAGATGCACATTTAATGATTATTAAATAGGCAAATATGTATTTAAAACCACACAAACAGGATCACTCTGATATATATTTTCCACATTTAAAGTGCTATCATCACAGTAAGCGAAGCATTTAATACTAATAACTCAATTTTCTAATGAATAAAACAATATTTCATAAAGTATACCTACAATATACAAATTAAAAGTATATAAAAATTTACCTAAAAAAATCTTTATTTCCAATTTTACAAATTTTAAGAGAATAGAAGTTATTACTGAGGGTTGTTAACTCAAACATATCTGCTATATACTTCAATCAGCATGGTTCCAGATTTTAGAAATGTAAAAACTAGCTCATTTGATAAAAGTGATTTAACTTTAAGAGCTTTTAAAATTTTGGAAATGGAGAGCGATTACAGGAAACTATTTTAAATTCCCAACATTCCACAGAAACCATTTTCAATAAACAGCAAATAGACGATCAAGGTTTAGTTCATATTCTCTAAGGTTTTTCAAGCCCAATGGTTCTTAACTTACGGGTACATCAGAATCACTTAGGGAACTTGGAAAAAAAAAATACAATACAGTTATATCAAACTGTCTGAGAGTGGGGCTATAAAACAGTTTTTTTAATCTTTCCGAAGTTATCCTAAGCATTCAGCTAGGGTTGAGATTCACTTATTTTTTTAGTTATGGTCTCTTCTTAAACAAGTTAGAAAATAATTACTTGATGAAGAACCAGTGTACTAACTTTGGATGGAGATCTAAGGTGGAAAGAACGAGAATACTGTTCCCACAAATCTCTCTGCCCATACTGAACAATTTCAGGCTATTTTATAACTGCCATTTTGAACATGACTAATACTCAGAATCTGTGTGATCTAATAAATAAAAGTCTTTCAAATGTATTAACACTTCTTAATCACTTTTAAGATTTATATTACACTAAAGAGTACTAATTCTGAAGCACTATTTTGAAGAATAGGCTTCAAAAGGGAGAGCAATCAGAAACTTTTCTATTCATCTCCTACATGAACGTATGTAGATATAAAGTAAACCTGAACTTCTTTCTACTCAGTGGACAGAGGAAATGAAGTTATTTTAATTATATTATGAAGTATTAATTTACTGTAAAGAAATAAACTGTCCAAAAATTTGGGAGATGTAATTTGCTTCTCTAGTGTATTAAGGCAGCACACACAAAACCAATGTGCCAAAATCACAATGATTTGGTTAGGCCATTTTGATACACAGTGCTCACAATTATAAACTCACCTGTGCAGCAAGGTCAGGATTCTGGCTTAGTGACTGCATCATGCTTCTCATGTAGGGGGCAGATAACATGTTTTGCATAAGTTGTGGGTTTTCAGTTATTTGCTGCAACAAGCTCTGCATTCCTGGTGTATTGAACATACTAGCTGGAAGTTTTTAAAAAGAAGACATTTTATCAAGGGAAAGATAAATAAAAGAAAGTTTTAAAACACAATAATTTTGGCAATTTTAGACAAACATACCTATTAGTTATCAACTGAACTAAAGAATTTTTGAAACTAAGATCTCTAAAACTACATACTCAAAGTATATCAATTAAGGAGGGTTTACTGACTTTAAAGATTCTAGTTGCATTTCCATGAAAATCACATCTTATGGAAAGGCTAGGTTCTAAAAAATCAATTTAAGGCAAAATTTACTACTGAAAAATCTCATTAAGTGAAAATGTCTGAGCCAACTTTTCCTTCAGAATGGCTTAACTAGAATCATATTCAGCACTCAGTATGTTCCCACCTAAAAGAGAAGGGAGCCTTCTCACCCAGGCCTCTACGACATTTTCACTGAATCCTGGCACTCAAAGAATTCAACCGCACATTAAGGGGCCTTCTTCATACTTCAGTTTCCCCATCTGCAAAATGTAGATACTTGCTACTATTTTTTTTTGGTAGCCAGCTATAGGTAAATTCATGTGAATTCAATATTTTCTGGAAACTAATCTGTTCAACATATATCCACATTTTCACTTGCTGACTAGATATAACCAAACTCAAATATAGTCTCAAACTTTTTCACTCCCCTTGTTCTTATTCCATTCAGTGCAGTTTAACAGGCTCAAAGCATTTGACTCTTCCCACTTAACTTTCTAGTTTATTATAATTCTGCAGTTTTTCTGTAGTAATTTTTGTTTTTCCTATTCTCTCACATTATTTCTATTTACATTACGGCCCCACCCCCGCCACATTCCAGAGACTAAGGATATTCTAAGACAGCAGATGAACCTAGTCTGCAGGGCAAACATGGCACATGACCTGTTTTTGTACAGCCCATTAGCTAAAAATGGTTTTCACACTTTTAAATGGTTAAAAAAATTTTGTGTGTGTGAAATGTGACAACTATATGAGGTTCAAACTTCAAGTTCCATAAATAACATTTTATTGGGACACAGTCATGCTCCCTTATTTATTATCTATAGCAGACAAAAAGTCTGGACAGAGGCACCATGTGGCACTGTCATACTCTACACAGCTGTTGGATGAACCACAAGTCAGTGACTCAGTTATACCTTATCCCCCATGAATTACTGTAGCAAAAAAAAATTTTTTTTTCACATACAAAAATTTTTTTTTTGAAATGTGAAAACTGTATGAAATTCAAGTTCCATAAATAACATTTTGTTGGGACACAGTCATGCTCTCTTATTTATTATTTATAGTAGACAAGAAGTTTGGACAGAGGCCCATGTGGCACTATCATACTCTACACAGCTGTTGGGTGAACCACAAATCAGTAACTCAGTTATACCTTATGCCCCATGAATCACTGCAGCATACTGCTATTTATATTCTCATTACCAGTGCATACTATTTATATCAGAACAAGAAGAAAAGAGGGAGAACTGGGATTATGCATGCCTGCTTTTAAGGCACAGTAGAAGATGAATTATTTTATCAAATGAGGTGGCAAAACATTACTATACAATGATACTAAAACAATAAAATACACTTCAACATTATTAGACAAAGCACTACCACAGCAAAGCAAGTCAGAAAAATACAATTACCTGGGGTGTCCCTGGTGGTCCAATGGTTAAGAGTCCCCTTACAATGAAGGGGACACTGGTTTGATCCTTGATCTGGGAAGACCCCACATGCTGCAGAGCAACTAAGCCCCCGCTCCACAACTGCAGCAACTACTGAAGATCACGTACCCTAAAGCCCACACTCTGCAGTAAGAGAAGCCACTGCAGCACTACTAGAGAGTAGCCCCCACTTGTCGCAACTAGAGGAAGCCCAAGTGCAGCAACAAAGACCCAGCACAGCCAAAAGTAACTAAGTTAAAAAATGAAATACAATTATCTCATCATAGCCAAATTTCTTCACAAAAAATGAAAATAAAGCTGCAACCAAAGTTAGGTTCATAAATGGTTTATTTGTTAGCCAAGCAAGGAAAGCAGCATACTGCTGCTGCTAAGTCGCGTCAGTCGTGTCTGACTCTGCAACCCCACAGACGGCAGCCCACCAGGCTCCTCTGTCCCTGGGATTCTCCAGGCAAGAACACTGCATGAAAGTGAAAAGTGAAAGTGAAGTCGCTCAGTCGTGTCCAACTCTTAGCGCCCATGGACTGTAGCCTGTGAGGCTCCTCCATCCATGGGATTTCCCAGGCAAGAGTACTGGAGTGGGGTGCCATTGCCTTCTCTAATCAGCATACTAGTTATGATTAATTAGTATGGTTATTTAAATCTTGACTGCAGCACCCAGGGAAATGTGTGCTGGGAAAATAAACTTGTTTGAGGCTACTCGCCTTTCAAGGAGAACAATTTCTCAAAAGTGAGAGACACTGAGCTGTTAACTGATAATTTAAAAACACGAATTATTTTTAGTAGTATTCTTTGGTTCCTAATGAACAGATAAATGTTACTGATACTGCTTAGTTCTTTTGTGAGGCAACAATGTCAAGATGGAAGTAACTAAAATTAGCTTCTATAAATTGTCTGCATGAAATAACAACAAGCAAAACTATTTTCAAAGTTAAGAGAACATTCATTTGGTACAACCTGAAGTAGAATCTGCCAAGATGTGCTACATCTCATGATGATATAAACACATGTAAAGTATTAAAAGAATTAGTTGGACAAAGACATACTGCTTATGAAAATATAAGGTATTTAGACAATAGCTGATCCACTGATTCATCAGCAGGTACTCCGGAAAATATTTTGAACTGTAACATTACTCAACTGATAAAAGTTATCAATAATAAATTTCACTTCACTCTTGTGAACTTAGCTATAGTCAATTTCATGAACTTTTGTCAGAAATATCCTGACTTGCCCAAGAACATGGCAGTTTGATGGCTTAAGAGTAGTAGTTTTCTAGTTTTGTTTTTTAAAAGATACCATTTTATTGCAATTTTTTTTAAGCTCAGAGCTAAGACTGAAATTCTTCTGAAACACACAATCACCATTATCAAACACTAAATGACTTTGGAAATTGTCTTTTGCTAGAACCTGGTAATGTTTCTCAATGAATTCCCTAAATTAGAAGACAAAACAATATTTACATGTCGAACCCATACTGTGAAGTGCATTCTGACAAGTGTAACTGTTTGAATCACAATGTCAAGCTGCTTTATACATTCTTGTGCTGTCAAGTCAAAACAACCAACAAGATCTCTTTTCACAGATTTGCAATAAATATAGTTTTGAGCTTATATTATTGTTCCAGCAGCAGTTTTTGGACATTAGTGCAAGTACAAAGAAATTCCTATATTTTAAAATTCATTTCACTGTTTAAGTGAGGTACTATGACCTAATCTTCAACTGGAATTGATTAATCTGCAATGACATGTTAAAAAACCAAGACAACTCTAACAGAATCCTTCAAATGCTTTCCAACTAATGAATATGCTATAGTTATATTTTGNCAATGATACTAAAACAATAAAATACACTTCAACATTGTTAGACAAAGCACTACCACAGCAAAGCAAGTCAGAAAAATACAATTACCTGGGGTGTCCCTGGTGGTCCAATGGTTAAGAGTCCCCTTACAATGAAGGGGACACTGGTTTGATCCTTGATCTGGGAAGACCCCACATGCTGCAGAGCAACTAAGCCCCCGCTCCACAACTGCAGCAACTACTGAAGATCACGTACCCTAAAGCCCACACTCTGCAGTAAGAGAAGCCACCGCAGCACTACTAGAGAGTAGCCCCCACTTGTCGCAACTAGAGGAAGCCCAAGTGCAGCAACAAAGACCCAGCACAGCCAAAAGTAACTAAGTTAAAAAATGAAATACAATTATCTCATCATAGCCAAATTTCTTCACAAAAAATGAAAATAAAGCTGCAACCAAAGTTAGGTTCATAAATGGTTTATTTGTTAGCCAAGCAAGGAAAGCAGCATACTGCTGCTGCTAAGTCGCGTCAGTCGTGTCTGACTCTGCAACCCCACAGACGGCAGCCCACCAGGCTCCTCTGTCCCTGGGATTCTCCAGGCAAGAACACTGCATGAAAGTGAAAAGTGAAAGTGAAGTCGCTCAGTCGTGTCCAACTCTTAGCGCCCATGGACTGTAGCCTGTGAGGCTCCTCCATCCATGGGATTTCCCAGGCAAGAGTACTGGAGTGGGGTGCCATTGCCTTCTCTAATCAGCATACTAGTTATGATTAATTAGTATGGTTATTTAAATCTTGACTGCAGCACCCAGGGAAATGTGTGCTGGGAAAATAAACTTGTTTGAGGCTACTCGCCTTTCAAGGAGAACAATTTCTCAAAAGTGAGAGACACTGAGCTGTTAACTGAAAATTTAAAAACACGAATTATTTTTAGTAGTATTCTTTGGTTCCTAATGAATAGATAAATGTTACTGATACTGCTTAGTTCTTTTGTGAGGCAACAATGTCAAGATGGAAGTAACTAAAATTAGCTTCTATAAATTGTCTGCATGAAATAACAACAAGCAAAACTATTTTCAAAGTTAAGAGAACATTCATTTGGTACAACCTGAAGTAGAATCTGCCAAGATGTGCTACATCTCATGATGATATAAACACATGTAAAATATTAAAAGAATTAGTTGGACAAAGACATACTGCTTATGAAAATATACGGTATTTAGACAATAGCTGATCCACTGATTCATCAGCAGGTACTCTGGAAAATATTTTGAACTGTAACATTACTCAACTGATAAAAGTTATCAATAATAAATTTCACTTCACTCTTGTGAACTTAGCTATAGTCAATTTAATGAACTTTTGTCAGAAATATCCTGACTTGCCCAAGAACATGGCAGTTTGATGGCTTAAGAGTAGTAGTTTTCTAGTTTTGTTTTTAAAAAGATACCATTTTATTGCAACTTTTTTTTAAGCTCAGAGCTAAGACTGAAATTCTTTTGAAACACACAATCACCATTATCAAACACTAAATGACTTTGGAAATTGTCTTTTGCTAGAACCTGGTAATGTTTCTCAATGAATTCCCTAAATTAGAAGACAAAACAATATTTACATGTTGAACCCATACTGTGAAGTGCATTCTGACAAGTGAAACTGTTTGAATCACAATGTCAAGCTGCTTTATACATTCTTGTGCTGTCAAGTCAAAACAACCAACAAGATCTCTTTTCACAGATTTGCAATAAATATTAGTTTTGAGCTTATATTATTGTTCCAGCAGCAGTTTTTGGACATTAGTGCAAGTACAAAGAAATTCCTATATTTTAAAATTCATTTCACTGTTTAAGTGAGGTACTATGACCTAATCTTCAACTGGAATTGATTAATCTGCAATGACATGTTAAAAAACCAAGACAACTCTAACAGAATCCTTCAAATGCTTTCCAACTAATGAATATGCTATAGTTATATTTTGGAATCAATACATTTTTGAAATGAAAAAAAGTAAAATCTCATTACTTATCAGTATTAATAGATGAACATTTACAAATGATTTGCAACTGACGAAAGGAAACACTGTCAACTTTAATTAAGCAAAATGTTATCCCTAAAAAGAATTCCATTCCTATCATTAGGGAATGTGTAAAACAATATAATCCATCACTGATTCAGTGGACCTGAGTTTGAGCAAACCCGAGGAGTTGGTGAAGGACGCGGAAGCTTGGTGTGCTGCAGTCCATGGGGTTTCAAAGAGTCAGACATGACTGGGTATCTGAACAACAAAAATAGTATTATACCCAATTATTATATTTTTAATTCCATCAATAAAAGAACTTGTGGATATTGGTCTTCTAATATATTCTTTTTTTTTTTTGGCCATGCCACATGGCCAGTTTTCTGACCAGGGATCAAACTTGTGCCCTATACAATGAAAGCAAGGAGTTGTAATCACTGTGATGATCACCAGGGAATTCCCTTCCCTTCTTAATAAAAGAGTCTTGATTTTGTTCTTTTGGCTCTTGGCCTGCAAAGCCTAAAGTATTATTATCCCTTTGCAAGAAAAATTTGCTGACCTTTGTAAACAATTTCCTCAGTTTCCAGAGTGAGTGCTTACAGGGCAAAAGGAGCGTAAAGAATTTCACCTTCCGGGTATACGTATGCTTAACTTCAAATAGTTGAGTAAAGGTCCTAATAGTATAAAAATATGCTAACAATGTTAGGCCATTAGGGTACAATCACTATTCTGTTTCTTGTTTTGCTCTGATGGAAATATTAACATGAAATCTTAAATAGCATATCAAGCCATTAAATAAAAAAGTTGAGTAAAAAGTTACAAGACCATTTTGTTTGTAAGACAAATTTGTTACTATAGACACCATGCTACAATTAAAAATTTGTCTATCAGCTGGGAAACCTTATTAAACCTTTGTCTCTGGTCTTAGATCTCTAAAATGTGAAGGAAGCATCTCTCTCAAAAGTTTATCAGTAAAAATTAAATAAACATTTGATAAAATCAGAATAGGATAGTATTTTCCTTTTTTTAAAACATGGTTTATTTGGATTTTTAGACTTAACTTTGGCTATTTAGACACGACCTGTATGCAGGTGAAGAAGCAACAGTTAGAACTGGACAAAGGAGTACATTAAGGCTGTATACTGTCGCCCTGCTTATTTAACTTATATGCAGNTGTCTATCAGCTGGGAAACCTTATTAAACCTTTGTCTCTGGTCTTAGACCTCTAAAATGTGAAGGAAACATCTCTCTCAAAAGTTTATCAGTAAAAATCAAATAAACATTTGATAAAATCAGAATAGGATAGTATTTTCCTTTTTTAAAACATGGTTTATTTGGATTTTTAGACTTAACTTTGGCTATCTAGACATGACCTGTATGCAGGTGAAGAAGCAACAGTTAGAACTGGACAAAGGAGTACATTAAGGCTGTATACTGTCACCCTGCTTATTTAACTTATATGCGGAGTATATTATGTTAAATGCCAGGCTGGAGGAAGCACAAGCTGGAATCAAGATTGCTGGGAGGAATATCAATAACCTCAGACACACAGATGACACCACCCTTAAGGCAGAATGCAAAGAAGAACTAAAGAGCCTCTTGATGAAAGAGGAGAGTGAAAAAGTTGGCTTAAAACTCAACATTCAGAAAACGAAGATCATGGCATCTGTTTCCAACACTTCATGGCAAACAGATGGGGAAACAATGGAAACAGTGACAGACTTCATTTTGGAGGGCTCCAAAATCACTGCAGATGGTGGTGACTGTAGCCATGGAATTAAGACACTTGCTCCTTGGAAGAAAAGCTATGACCAACCTAGACAGCATGTTACAAAGCAGAGACATTACTTTGCCAACAAAGGTCCTTCTAGTCAAAGCTATGGTTTTTCCAGCAGTCATGTATGGATGTGAGAGGTGGACTATAAAAAAAGCTGAGTGGCAAAGAACTGATGCTTTTGAACTGTGGTGCTGGAGAAGACTCTTGAGTGCCTTGAAGTGCAAGGAGATCCATCCAGTCAACCCTAAAGGAAATCAGTCCTGAATACTCACTGGAAGAACTGACTGATGCCGAAGCTGAAACTCCAATACTTTGGCCACCTGATGCGTAGAACTGACTCACTGGAAAAGACCCTGATGCTGGGAAAGATTGAAGGCAGGAGAAGGGGACAACAGAGGATGACATGGCTGGATGGCATCACTGACTGGACGGACATGAGTTTGAGCATGCTTCAGGAACTGGTGATGGACAGGGAAGCCTGGTGTGCTGCAGTCCATGGGGGTCACAGAGTCAGACACAACTGAGTGACTGAACTGAGACTTACCACAGCAATCATTTTGTAATACAAATACTATATCATTTCACCTTACACCTGACACCTGAGGGTAATATAATGTTTTATGTCAAAAATATCTCAATTTTTAAAAATGGCATTCTTTAAATTTTTACAAAACTACTTTGTAGTAGTTTTATAAAAATTTGTAGGTAGGGCTACCTAGTGGCTCAGTTGGTAAAGAATCTGTCTACAATGCAGGGGACCCAGGTTTGATCTCTGGATCAAGAAGATCCCCTGGAGGAGGAAATGGCAACCCACTCCAGTACTCCTGCCTGGAGAATTCCATGAACAGAAGAGTCAAGCAAGTTAAAGCTGATGGGATCACAGTCAGACACGACTCTGCAACTTTGACTTTATATTTTATCAAAAAACCTCATCATACTCACTGTATTCTATAAAAGAATATATACTTCTGTGACCATTCTGATTACTGACTTTCAGTAAAGAATTTTTAAAAATTCCTTATACAGCATCTCATCTTTTCAGTTTCACTGCCAAAACATAGTTATCTTTTAAAATACACCCAATCACTCTCACCTGAGGGAAGTGGCCTCATGCTTTCATTTCTTCTCATTTAAATGCTAAGTTTTAAGACTAAAATAATCATTCTAGCTACTGATTTTGGACTTAATGCTTAGCATGTAAATATCTGAATAACTGAAAAGGATAGCCACTCATTGAACCTAGTCTACAAAAAAATAACTGGAAGTAAATTCCTAACCTGCTCATACATACATCAGAATCTCTAGCATCGTTACACACACATATCTTAAACCCACTGTGGCAGATTCTGATCTACAGGTCTGAGGTTAAGACTTAGAAAGCCAACTTTCAGAACAAAGCCAGCAGGTGCTCTGATGCCCTGGTGTCAGGACTGGATACCCACTGAGTCCTATAAAAGAACACCAAACTGGACTAAAGCCAAGGAAAATGTGCCCGCTGACTGAGTAACAACTAACTGTGCTGCCCCTACAGTTCACTTTCCCTAAGCTCGTGAAAGGAGAAGACAAAGCACACAGGATAAGGAGAGAAGAGGCATCAGGTGTTTCGAGCATACCTCCTACTCCAGGCCCCGAGCTTGGCGCAGCAGAACTCGGCCCCGCTGTACCGCTGGCAGCACTGCCGCTAGTGCCCCCCACTGCGCTGCTGGTGCCACCGGAACCTGATGAACTCTGAGCAGCCTGGGGAGCCCACGGATTGGGTAATGGATCTCTATTTTCTGTACGGGAAGGCTGACTACCTTCACCTGATGATGTATTGCTCACTAACGAAGCAAATGGATTACCACCAAACTGTAGTAAAAGACAAAAAATTAAAGTTTTTGTCTTAAATAACAGATATAGAAATCTTTGTTAATGAAAACTGCATTTTTGTATACAAAAACAACGCTCAGTCATAGATGTATTTGTGTTGAAACAGGAGCCTTGCCCTGAAGCACAGAGCAGTGGCATTACCTGTTCTTGTGCAGCACTCAGCATGGGTTCCTGAATATCTGTGTACATGCGCCGCAAAGCATTGTATCCCCCTGGGATGCTTTCCAGGTTGCTCAAGGCTCGGTCCTGGTTTCTCATCATTTCCTGCATCATTGCTGGATTCCTAGCAAGTTCCAATGTCTAAGAAAAAGATTTCCAGAGGGAGGAAAAAGATGTTGAGATTAACTATCAGAGCTAATTTTCTAAGTTTTCTAATTCTCTGAATTAGCAATCTTCAATTCAGAAAAGTACTGTGAACTGGGGAGAATGGATATATGCATATGTATGGCTGAGTCCTTTTGCTGTTCACCTAAAACCATCACAACATTGTAAATAGACTCTACCCCAAAACAAAATGTTTCTGGTATTTAAAAAATTAAAATATTAAAAAAAAAGAAAATGATTGTGAATAGTTCCTGCTGAAAATCACTTCAAAAAGCAAAATAACATCAAGAGAGNTCGTTACACACACATATCTTAAACCCACTGTGGCAGATTCTGATCTACAGGTCTGAGGTTAAGACTTAGAAAGCCAACTTTCAGAACAAAGCCAGCAGGTGCTCTGATGCCCTGGTGTCAGGACTGGATACCCACTGAGTCCTATAAAAGAACACCAAACTGGACTAAAGCCAAGGAAAATGTGCCCGCTGACTGAGTAACAACTAACTGTGCTGCCCCTACAGTTCACTTTCCCTAAGCTCGTGAAAGGAGAAGACAAAGCACACAGGATAAGGAGAGAAGAGGCATCAGGTGTTTCGAGCATACCTCCTACTCCAGGCCCCGAGCTTGGCGCAGCAGAACTCGGCCCCGCTGTACCGCTGGCAGCACTGCCGCTAGTGCCCCCCACTGCGCTGCTGGTGCCACCGGAACCTGATGAACTCTGAGCAGCCTGGGGAGCCCACGGATTGGGTAATGGATCTCTATTTTCTGTACGGGAAGGCTGACTACCTTCACCTGATGATGTATTGCTCACTAACGAAGCAAATGGATTACCACCAAACTGTAGTAAAAGACAAAAAATTAAAGTTTTTGTCTTAAATAACAGATATAGAAATCTTTGTTAATGAAAACTGCATTTTTGTATACAAAAACAACGCTCAGTCATAGATGTATTTGTGTTGAAACAGGAGCCTTGCCCTGAAGCACAGAGCAGTGGCATTACCTGTTCTTGTGCAGCACTCAGCATGGGTTCCTGAATATCTGTGTACATGCGCCGCAAAGCATTGTATCCCCCTGGGATGCTTTCCAGGTTGCTCAAGGCTCGGTCCTGGTTTCTCATCATTTCCTGCATCATTGCTGGATTCCTAGCAAGTTCCAATGTCTAAGAAAAAGATTTCCAGAGGGAGGAAAAAGATGTTGAGATTAACTATCAGAGCTAATTTTCTAAGTTTTCTAATTCTCTGAATTAGCAATCTTCAATTCAGAAAAGTACTGTGAACTGGGGAGAATGGATATATGCATATGTATGGCTGAGTCCTTTTGCTGTTCACCTAAAACCATCACAACATTGTAAATAGACTCTACCCCAAAACAAAATGTTTCTGGTATTTAAAAAATTAAAATATTAAAAAAAAAGAAAATGATTGTGAATAGTTCCTGCTGAAAATCACTTCAAAAAGCAAAATAACATCAAGAGAGAAATACTGTGCTCTGTGGGAATGTCTATCTCTTGAACTGGACTCTTTGTTCCTTAGATCTGCAAAACAACTATTTATTTAAAAAAAAACCTTTAAAATACAGCACGAAATTTAAACCTTTAAAATATAGCATGAAATTCAAAGTTCAGATACTTCGAATTAGTGCTGTGCTGTGTTTTCCTGAACAAGGATTAGGGTTAATTTTTTTTAGCTTCTGTATTTGGCAAGCTCTTTAAATACAGCAAAAATAAGTATATAATTTCTTAACTAAATGAAACTATTCACATACTTGTCTCATAATATCTGGATTATTTAGCATATGACTAATTTCTGGATTTCTCTGTATCAACTGCTGCATTTGTGGATTGGCCATAATTAACTGCCTCATCAGGTCGGGGTTCGAAAGCATGCTCTGGACAAAGGGGTTCTCCATGATCTGGACCATCATCTCAGGGTTGGACATAAGCTGCCGCTGCATCTGGCTCTGCAGTTCAGAGAAGTTGCTGGTATTCAGACCCAAGCTACTCAGACCTGCCAGTCCTCCAAGGCCACCTAAGGAGATAAAGGGAAAAACACAAACGAAATTTCATCATTAATACGACTGTGCTAAAATATGCTGAATCAATAGCCTATTAACAGAAAACCATTCAGCTTAAAGCAAAATTAGATTTCCTATTACTTTCGTAAGTACACGTTTAATTTCTATAATTGAGACTAGTAATAAATGTGTTTCCTATGATATTTAAATAATAAAACCAAATAAACATATATTTCCTATGTACAGTATAATACAAAAACATTATTTGGTTGTTTGTTGCACCTGGTACCAGGCATAAAGCTCTTAAAACTCTTAGAATTTCCTGACAAAAGGGAATATCTTTTGTTATCTGTAACAAGTCCCTTTAGATCATACCTCATTTATGTTAATGATTTTACTTAGGATGGGGCCCCCAGATAGCCTCAGAATGTGGTGGTCGCCAGAAAGATCATGTGACTTTTTGGGGAGTGGGAACGTTCAGCCCATTCACCAACTTCCAGGGCTAGAAGAGAATCTAGAGATGGAATTCTGTGAAACTCTTGTGCAATGAGATTCACAGACTTCTGGGTTGGTGAACAAATTTACATTGTATGAGGGTGACATGCCCAGAGAGGGCAAAGAAGCTCTGTACTCTCCCTCCACACCCATACCTTGCCCTATGCTTTTCTCCCTCTTCCACTTATCTATTTCTGAGGTCTATCCTTTATAAAAAAAAATGGTAAATTTAAGTGCAGTGTTTTTCTGAGTTCAGTGAGTCATCTGAGTAAATCATCAAACCTGATAAGGGGTTGTGGGAACCCCCAATTCACTGCCTGTCAGTCAGAAGTACAAGTAGCCTGGGACTGGACTGGTATCTGAAGTAGGGGCAGTCACAGGGGACCAAGTCCTTTAACTTGCAGGATCTAACACTAACTCCAGGTATTAGTGTCAGAAGTGAACTACTGGATAGCCACCCAGGCAGTGCTGGAGAACTGGCTGGTATCAGAAAGAAAAAAAATCCCAGAATATGCCCACTAAAAGAAATGAAAAATATACAGCAGACTGTACTTCTAATAATCTCTTTCCAGAAGACTGACTAGTTTAACAAGTAGAATTCACCGATGACTGGTTGGAACAGAGCTGCTGCCCATCATGCAAACAGATGTCTCTCTGAAGGAATTAAATCATGGAGAAACCTAACAGATTCAGGATGTATATAACCAACCAAATGCATTCATTTCTCACTTACTGAGTACTGTGCTATATGTTGGGAATAAGGTGACAAGAAAGACAAGCATACCCTCGGAACTCAATCTGGTAGGAAAGACAAAATAAATGCTGAACAAGCATTTCAACAGAGACTGTCACAGAATATCATGATAATATACTAAGAGTACCTTAATATATTAATAGATAATATAGTAAAAGCAAAATGGCTACTTTTCCATAAAACACCATTTAATGAATTTGGAAAATGAGTAAGTTGGCAAGGAGGAGGGAGAGCTGGGAGGATATTTAATACCAGGCACAACAGACATTATCTACAAAAGCACAGATATCAATGTGAGAACTGACGCATTCTTAAACCACAAAAAATTCAGTATGACCAAAAGAGCAGACAACAGTGTTCACCAAACATCTCCTGTGCAGTCTTCTTTTCTTTTGGCAGTTGGACAGACTGCCATGTGACTAGTTAAGGCCAAAAGACTGTAAGAAATGGTATGTGTCACTTCTGGCCCAAGTTTAGAATAAAAGGTTCAGCTTAAAACACTTTAGCTCTATCTTCTGCCATATTCCAAATGGTACAGCTACAAGATAGTAGAATTCCATTAGTTTGAGTCCCTGAGGACTATGTAGATGGAGGCCTCATTGACCAGTGAAACACACGAAAGCATGAGCAAACTACTACATTTAGAATGGATAAACAAGGTCCTAATGTACAGCAGAGGAAACTATATTAAACATTTTGTGGAAAACTATAATGCAAAAGGATTTTCTTAAAATGTATATATGTGTACAACTGAGTCACTTTGTAGTACAGCAGACTGGCACACTGTAAAATCAACTATACTTCAGAGAAAAAAAAAGTCACGAAGAAAAGGCAACCCACTCCAATATATTCTTGCCTGGAGAATTCCCATGGACAAAGGAGCCTGGTGGGCTACAGTCCATGGGGTCACAAAGAGTCGGATATGACTAAGCAACTAAGCAGACACATTACCACAGGACAGCCTATCCTAACCAGTGTAACTTGTGCAGAATGTTAAATGAAAACAGAGAGGCTACATCACAAAATCTTGATATATTTCAAATGCAAGACAGTCACTTAAGATATTTTTAATAACTATGGAAATGACACAGAGTAATAAACATTTTTAAAAGTTGAAGAGCTACATCAAGGAAGTAGCAACAGTATAGAATCATTAAAGGGGGTGGGAGAGAAAAGATTTTATGGACCAAGAGACTTGGCTGGAGAGAGGTAGTAGTCTGAGACAAGATGCTTCTTTGCTTTCTAAGAAGGAACATACAGGCTAAAGTACTTAAGAATAACATCAGGTAATATCAGAGAGAGCTGAATACAAGGCATGGAGTCCAGAATTGATGTGAGTTTTGGTAGATTCGAGAGTCAACAATTTACAGTTAGGATATTATCACTGGGGAACACAGAATAAAAGAACAGAAGAAAAAGAAGACAGAACTTGGCGGAACAATACTAATAAAAGGAAAAGGAAGAAGAGACCCACAAATGAGAGAGAAAAAAACTGGTCAGAAAATTAACCAGGGAAAAAGCATATCAGGAAATAAAGAAAAAAAATTTCAAGGAAAGACTGGTAAGCATTAGAAGACAGCAATTTAGATTTTGAAACACTTTCAATCTAAGTGTCTAAAAATCTAAAAAAGTGTCCATTAAATTTGGCAAGGTAAGAGGTCACTGGTGACTTTATCAAGGGAACTGATGGGGGCAAGAAATAGAGCACAGCAAACTTAAGTGAAAGAGAAATACAGAAGAAAACAGAAAGAATATATATTTTCCAANACTATAATGCAAAAGGATTTTCTTAAAATGTATATATGTGTACAACTGAGTCACTTTGTAGTACAGCAGACTGGCACACTGTAAAATCAACTATACTTCAGAGAAAAAAAAAGTCACGAAGAAAAGGCAACCCACTCCAATATATTCTTGCCTGGAGAATTCCCATGGACAAAGGAGCCTGGTGGGCTACAGTCCATGGGGTCACAAAGAGTCGGATATGACTAAGCAACTAAGCAGACACATTACCACAGGACAGCCTATCCTAACCAGTGTAACTTGTGCAGAATGTTAAATGAAAACAGAGAGGCTACATCACAAAATCTTGATATATTTCAAATGCAAGACAGTCACTTAAGATATTTTTAATAACTATGGAAATGACACAGAGTAATAAACATTTTTAAAAGTTGAAGAGCTACATCAAGGAAGTAGCAACAGTATAGAATCATTAAAGGGGGTGGGAGAGAAAAGATTTTATGGACCAAGAGACTTGGCTGGAGAGAGGTAGTAGTCTGAGACAAGATGCTTCTTTGCTTTCTAAGAAGGAACATACAGGCTAAAGTACTTAAGAATAACATCAGGTAATATCAGAGAGAGCTGAATACAAGGCATGGAGTCCAGAATTGATGTGAGTTTTGGTAGATTCGAGAGTCAACAATTTACAGTTAGGATATTATCACTGGGGAACACAGAATAAAAGAACAGAAGAAAAAGAAGACAGAACTTGGCGGAACAATACTAATAAAAGGAAAAGGAAGAAGAGACCCACAAATGAGAGAGAAAAAAACTGGTCAGAAAATTAACCAGGGAAAAAGCATATCAGGAAATAAAGAAAAAAAATTTCAAGGAAAGACTGGTAAGCATTAGAAGACAGCAATTTAGATTTTGAAACACTTTCAATCTAAGTGTCTAAAAATCTAAAAAAGTGTCCATTAAATTTGGCAAGGTAAGAGGTCACTGGTGACTTTATCAAGGGAACTGATGGGGGCAAGAAATAGAGCACAGCAAACTTAAGTGAAAGAGAAATACAGAAGAAAACAGAAAGAATATATATTTTCCAAAAATAGCTGAGAAAGAAAAAGAAAGGTGGTAGTGGGATTCTGTTGCTTTTAAACATGCTGCAGATGCTGCTGCTAAGTTGCTTCAGTCATGTCCAACTCTGTGTGACCCCATATACAGCAGCCCACCAGGCTCTCCTGTCCCTGGGATTGTCCAGGCAAGAATACAGGAGTGGGTTGCCATTTCCTTCTCCAATGCATGAAAGTGAAAAGTCAAAGTGAAGTCGCTGAGTCGTGCCCGACTCTTATCGACCCCATGGACTGCAGCCTACCAGGCCCCTCCATCCATGGGATTTTCCAGGCAACAGTACTGGAGTGGGGTGCCACTGCCTTCTTCGTTTAAACATGGGACAGAGGTTAAGGAAAACAAACAGCAAAAAAAATCCCAAATATACAGGGTAAACTAAATAACTGATGCAGAAAAGTAACTAAGATAGGAGGGGATGGGAATGAAATAAGCAGCAAAGGGACAAATTAACTAAAAGCTTCTGTGAGTTTTAATTTCTTTGCCTATAAAATGAGAGAAGAGGGACTTCCCCAGTGGTCCAGTGGTTAAAAATCCATGCTTCCAATGCAGGGGACCCAGGTTCACTCCCTGGTCAGGGAACTAGATCCCACATGGCCCAACTAACAGTTAACATGCCACATCTAAGACCCAGCCCAGCCAAATAAATATTATTTAAAAAAAAAAAATTGAGGGAAGACATTTACCTCAAAAATACACTAAATAATTTCATCCTAATCTTTCTAGATTGTTCATGTTAATCAATTTTCCATCTAAAACTCATCTGCCTCAACCAAAAGAGAAACATTTAGCCCAAGATGTGTTTAAATCAAATATTAAAAAGAGAGAAATGTGAATTAATGCCACATTAATTATATAATAAATAATGAGTCTCGATACATGAAAACAGTATAAGGACTCATTACACAACTTATGATGTCATTATTCACATTTTGCTTTGTCAGGTTTTTGTTCCAACCTTGTGTATATTATAAACTTACATTNTAAAACTCATCTGCCTCAACCAAAAGAGAAACATTTAGCCCAAGATGTGTTTAAATCAAATATTAAAAAGAGAGAAATGTAAATTAATGCCACATTAATTATATAATAAATAATGAGTCTCAATACATGAAAACAGTATAAGGACTCATTACACAACTTATGATGTCATTATTCACATTTTGCTCTGTCAGGTTTTTGTTCCAACCTTGTGTATATTATAAACTTACATTTATTATTGTAAAATTTTTAACGACGCATCGTGAAATTCTAAGTGAAGAATTAATAGGTGAATTTTATGCAGATACTTTCTCTGAATGTCCAAGTGATATACATGCTACCGTCTCAGAAGATGACAGTTCTTTAGAATACAGTTCTGATTCAGATGATGTGAATATTAGACCAACAAAAAGAAAACTTTAGTGACTGATTCTGATACAGAAAGTGAAAATAAAACTCACAGTGCTAGAAAAGACTTCACAGGTGTGTCAGGTATAAACTATTCAATGCAGTAAACTACAAAGTATTAATAAAAATAACAGAACTAATTTTTGGCTACCCAAAATAAAAATTGCTGGTCACAGGTGTTAGTTTCTGCCGAAAGTCCCCCAGTCAATAATGAGTTAAAATATCATTTCAAGGTATTATACTTGTCATACAACTTAGGAACTGAAAGAAGCACTAAGCCATTTATCTATCTAGTTCAACTTCTGTTAGCTTCAGATCACTCTATTCCCCAACTAAACCTTCCTAAGAACCTCAGTGTAAAAACTAATATAAGAAAAGTAGTTTTGCCTGATGCAGAAGATCCTTAACCACTGGGCTTGCATCAGGCCTTTCTGTGTGAGTTTAGAACAGTTAGAAAATCACTAATGCAATTTGATCTGTTCATTTTACAAAGGAGAAAACTGTGTTCAAGGGGTTAGCTTATGATCAACAACTAGCTAATCTTTTCCAGAGTCAATTATGTGGTGGTCAAATCAGGTACACATATAGTACATCTCTTTCACTACTGAAAAGAAATGTACCACTTACTGATCACTTACTATATATAAATGTAACCTAAGCAAGCACATCTGTATCCCCAAATATCCCCTTAGTAACTACAATTACAGAAATAACCTAGACAAGTTTTTGTCATTGCTAAAGTAACTTAATGTTTAACTGTTATCTTATTTAAAACTATCCTGGGANATGTAACCTAAGCAAGCACATCTGTATCCCCAAATATCCCCTTAATAACTACAATTACAGAAATAATCTAGACAAGTTTTTGTCATTGCTAAAGTAACTTAATGTTTAACTGTCATCTTATTTAAAACTATCCTGGGAAAAAGGAAATTTGTTTATTTTTATCCTTATGCAAAATGACTAAAGATACTTACCTAAACCAAAAGGGTTGTTAGTGGCAGAACCAGATGTGGAGTTACTACTAGGAGTTGATGATGTGGTGGCACTGGTTCCACTGGCATTTGTTTGTTGAGCTGAATGATCCTGAGGCCTAGGAAAAATAATTTACACCATAATACAAACATTGGAACAAATTATTTTCAAAAGGAGTTCTGAAATTCCAATAGGTACAAATAAAAGATTTTAAACCAACTCAAATTATCGTAAAGTATATATGCTGAGATAATTAAGCACAAGGAACACGAATATAAACAAATATAGTAAAATCCCATGAAATCCAAACTATACTTCAATTGCCCTTCAAATACTGCAGCTGCTGCTGCTAAGTCGCTTCAGTCGTGTCTGACTCTGTGCGACCCCAGAGATGGCATCCCACCACGCTCCCCGTCCCTGGGATTCTCCAGGCAAGAACACTGGAGTGGGTTGCCATTTCCTTCTCCAATGCATGAAAGTGAAAAGTGAAAGTGAAGTCACTCAGTCGTGTCCAACTCTTAGTGACCCCATGAACTGCAGCCCACCAGGCTCCTCCGTCCATGAGATTTGCCAGGCAAGAGTACTGGAGTGGGTTGCCATTGCCTTCTCCACCTCAAGTACACTTGTAAATATTTCATAAAAAAAAATCATAAACATAAAAAATGTCATAAACATTTCAACCATATTGATTGACTGTGTAAGAGAGGGAGATAGATCACCTCACAGAAAAGAATTAATGACTAATCACAATCACAAAGCCTGAGTATATAAGCAATTTTTAGTCTATCTCCTAAAGTTCTCAAGGACTGGGGAGCAGTTTTACTCAGAACTAAAAATGTTAAAAGTAAAAAAAGAGACTTGACCAAAGAAGGCTGCAAAATCAATACAAATAATAAGTCATTATTACTTAATATCAAGCAAAAAATAAGGAGAGTTTATTATAGAAACCCTTTCCGTCTGACACCAATTAAGAGTTCTGAATCTCACATAATCTGAACGATGATAAAATACCATATCCAAGTTAAGTCTAAGGAAGCTCTAGGAGCTCTTTCACTAAGTAGAAAATAATTCTAAATGAAAAAATATATATACCAATTTAATGGGTGATATTTTTTCTTATTGGTACACAAATAAAAGTATCTCTTAAGAACTGAATAGTGCCTTAGATTTAATGAAATATGGTTACTAATTTGTGGTTTGCAAAGAAGATGAGTCACACCTCTAATCTTTGTACAAAAATCTGAGACCAAAAAACACAGCTCAAAACATTAATTTGCTTATTCTGTAATTCAAGTAANCTATACTTCAATTGCCCTTCAAATACTGCAGCTGCTGCTGCTAAGTCGCTTCAGTCGTGTCTGACTCTGTGCGACCCCAGAGATGGCATCCCACCACGCTCCCCGTCCCTGGGATTCTCCAGGCAAGAACACTGGAGTGGGTTGCCATTTCCTTCTCCAGTGCATGAAAGTGAAAAGTGAAAGTGAAGTCACTCAGTCGTGTCCAACTCTTAGTGACCCCATGAACTGCAGCCCACCAGGCTCCTCCGTCCATGAGATTTGCCAGGCAAGAGTACTGGAGTGGGTTGCCACTGCCTTCTCCACCTCAAGTACACTTGTAAATATTTCATAAAAAAACAATCATAAACATAAAAAATGTCATAAACATTTCAACCATATTGATTGACTGTGTAAGAGAGGGAGATAGATCACCTCACAGAAAAGAATTAATGACTAATCACAATCACAAAGCCTGAGTATATAAGCAATTTTTAGTCTATCTCCTAAAGTTCTCAAGGACTGGGGAGCAGTTTTACTCAGAACTAAAAATGTTAAAAGTAAAAAAAGAGACTTGACCAAAGAAGGCTGCAAAATCAATACAAATAATAAGTCATTATTACTTAATATCAAGCAAAAAATAAGGAGAGTTTATTATAGAAACCCTTTCCATCTGACACCAGTTAAGAGTTCTGAATCTCACATAATCTGAACGATGATAAAATACCATATCCAAGTTAAGTCTAAGGAAGCTCTAGGAGCTCTTTCACTAAGTAGAAAATAATTCTAAATGAAAAAATATATATACCAATTTAGTGAGTGATATTTTTTCTTATTGGTACACAAATAAAAGTATCTCTTAAGAACTGAATAGTGCCTTAGATTTAATGAAATATGGTTACTAATTTGTGGTTTGCAAAGAAGATGAGTCACACCTCTAATCTTTGTACAAAAATCTGAGACCAAAAAACACAGCTCAAAACATTAATTTGCTTATTCTGTAATTCAAGTAATATAATAATGATGATGAACATTTTAAAATATCAAATGTGTAAGTATTAGCATTACTGAATCATACTGGCTTTTTAAAAAACATCTGGTTATCAACAGCAGCAAATCAATGAATTTTAATCTATTTACACATTAATGACAGCAAATCATTTAACGGCAAGACTAGTTATTTTTAAAAGGGAATTATAATAAACATTTATTCATGGTTTACAGCTAAAATTTTTCTAAAAACTTACCTATTTTGTGTTTTGATGACAAGGTGAACAGTAAGTCCATCATGAATTCCATGCTGACTCAAAGTATCTTGATCTTTTAAAATTTTTCCAGCAAATATCAACACAAGTTGGTCGGTATGTGATTTGAAACGTTTAGAGATTTCTTCCTTGAACTAAGTAAGAATAAAATAAATACGTATTATCGATGTTTACATAGCATCATCTAGTCTAGTTTCTAGAAGCACTTCAAAAAGCCCCCAGTTACAGATACTACAATAACTCAAACAATATGAAGACATATCCTTTCTGTATCCGTATCTTGATCTTAGTGGGAAATGAGTATTACCATTTCACTCATCTCTAATACAAATGTCTTATTACAGATGCACATATTCTATATTCAAGGCCTAATAATCCACTTCTTTGTCATAACCTTATTCAGTTTTACATCAATGGTACTAAATGCAGTTCAAGCTACACATAGCTCTTACCAAGTTTACAATATTCCTTTCCTCAGATTTCCATCTCAAATTCTGCTCCTTTCTACTTCAATATAGAGAAAGCCAACCTCTTATTATTGGCCTGATTACTGGTCTATTATACTGACTTCGGAGTCTTCCCTGGTGGCTCAGACGGTAAAGCATCTGTCTGCAATGCGGGAGACCTGGGTTCGATTCCTGGGTCAGGAAGATTCCCCTGGAGAAGGAAACGGCAATCCACTCCAGCACTCTTGCCTGGAAAATCCCATGGTCGGAGGAGCCTGACAGGCTCCAGTCTATGGGGTCGCAGAGTCGGACACTACTGAGCGACTTCACTCACTCACTTTTACTGACTTTATTCCCCACCTCTTTCATTCAGCATCTGTTCACAAGCAGTATCATGCAGACACAGGCTTGCCCTATAGCTCAGTGGTAAAAAGCACACCTGCCAATGCAGGAGGTGTGTGTTGAGAGTCTTGGTCCGCAAAGACCCCTGGAGAAGGAAATGGCAACCCACTCCAGTGTTCTTGCTGGGAAATCGCATTGACAGAGGAGCCTGGCAGGCTACGATCAACAAGGTCACGAAGAGTCAGACAGAACTGAGCAACTGAACACAAGAACACACACATGATGCAGAAACAGAAAGTAAAAATTTCTCCCGAAAGGCGAGCACTCAAGTAAACCACAAAGTACAGAGGAAACACAAAGGACAGTTAAAGTTTTCGTAAAGCATAATTAGGAAGAAGCCAAGAAACCTCAAAAAAGGCTTCCCAGGGAGGGGAATAAAATGCAGAAACATACAACAGAAGAGTATGTCATACTATTGGACTTTTGAGTTCATTTGAGTTTTTCCATAATATCTTGCAGAAAAGCCAGAACAAACTTTCTAGCCAAACCAAAATAAGAAAAGTTTACTTATTCTATGCGAGGTAAGTTTCTCACACGTTCACCAAAATCACCTATATACTTAGGTTTTAATCCACTGTTGAAGTCAGAAAATCTCAGGGTGGGTAAAGAAATTAAAAGAATCCCATCATACCACAATGCCCTACAGAAATGAGTCTCAACAGACAATAACATCATCAAGGCAATGTTTTGAAAATATAAGGGGTATTTCTGGTTGTCACAGTAAGTGGAAAGACACATTAAATAATATCTAACATTTTCTTCCAGGGGTAGGAGGGGAGATGTAGAGGAATACAGACACAGAGTAAGATAGATCATACGTCAATCACTGTCAAAGAGAGGTGAACCAAAATTCATCACATTCTACCTTTGTGTATAAATGAAATTTTCCATAACCAAGTTGTAACACTCAATGTAACTTTTATTTAAAAATCATAAAGTGAAATTATACCACAGTAAATATTTCAGACCTGTACCATCTGAACTTTCCCTCCTTTAAAAACATATGATATATAACCCTTTTATATAAGATAAGCAATTTTAAATATGAAAATCTTTGCTAAAGCACCAGTAGCACAATACTCTATATAAAAAGATTAAGTCCAATCATGAATTAACCATTCTCATAATATTAAGCATTTAATTTCTCTCTTTGGCACCTGTTAGAAATAATAATAAGGTAATATGCATAGCACATAGTTTTACAAGAACCAAATTAGAATGTATGTAAAGTTCAAGCATCAGGTACATAAGGTGGTTTAATAAACAGTAGCTACTACAAGGCCAGCTCTTTAAACCTCAGTAACTGAAGATGACTTTTAATCCTATTTCAGATTAAAGAAACAGAGGGGGATTCAATATGCTCCTCTCACAGCTAATCAACTGTCAAATTAAGCTTGAAATTGGAGCCTCTTGTGGCTCAGATGGTAAAGAGTCTGCCTACAGTGCGGAGACCCGAGTTCCATCCCTGTGTTGCGAAGATCTCCTGGAGAAGGAACGGGCAACCCACTCCAGTATTCTTGCCTGGAAAATCCCATGGATGGAGGAGTCTAGCAGGCTACAGTCCATGGGGTCGGAAAGAGTCAGACACGACTGAGCAACTTCACTTTCACTTCTCTTTTTCAAGCTTGAAATCTAGATCTGACTTTAAGAGTCAATCTACTCAGATTAAAAGAAAAGGAGAAAAGGAAAGATATACCCATTTGAATGCAGAATTCTAAATAGCAAAAAGAGATAAGAAAGCCTTCCTCAGCAATCAGTGCAAAGAAATAGAGGAAAACAATAGAACAGGAAAGACTATAGAGATCTCTTCAAGAAAATTAGAGATACTAAGGGAACATTTCATGCAAAGATGGGCTCAATAAAGGATAGAAATGGTAGGGACCTAAAAGACGCAGAAGATATTAAAAAGAGATGGCAAGAATACACAGACCTGTACAAAAAAAGATCTTCACGACCCAGATAATCACAATGGTGTGATCACTCACCTAGAGCCAGACACCCTGGAATGTGAAGTCAAGTGGGCCTTAGAAAGCATCACTAAGAACAAAGCTAGTGGAGGAGCTGGAATTCCAGTTATTTCAAATCCTGAAAGATGATGCTGTGAAAGTGCTGTACTCAATATGCCAGCAAATTTGGAAAACTCAGCAGTGGCCACAGGACTGGAAAAGGTCAGTTTTCATTCCAATCCCAAAGAAAGGCAATGCCAAAGAATGTTCAAACTACTGCACAATTGCACTCATCTCACACGCTAGTAAAGTGATGCTCAAAATTCTCCAAGCCAGGCTTCAGCAATACAAGAACTGTGAACTTCCAGATGTTCAAGCTGGTTTTAGAAAAAGTAGAGGAACCAGAGATCAAATTGCCAACATCCACTGGATCATGGAAAAAGCAAGAGAGTTCCAGAAAAACATCTATTTCTGCTTTACTGACTATGCCAAAGCCTTTGATTGTGTGGATCACAATAAACTGTGGAAAACTCTGAAAGAGATGAGAATACTAGACCACCTGACCTGCCTACTGAGAAACCTGTATGCAGGTCAGGAAGCAACAGTTAGAACTGGACATGGAACAACAGACTGGTTCCAAGGAGGAAAAGGAGTACATCAAGGCTGTATATTACCACCCTGCTTATTTAACTGATATGCAGAGTATATCATGAGAAACGCTGGGCTGGAAGAAGCACAAGCTGGAATCAAGATTGCTGAGAGAAATATCAATAACCTCAGATATGCAGATGATACCACCTGTATGGCAGTAAGTAAAAAAGAACTAAAGAGCCTCTTGATGAAAACGAAAGAGGAGATTGAAAAACTTGGTGTAAAGCTCAACATTTAGAAAACTAATTTCATGGCATCCAGTCACATCACTTCATGGCAAACAGATGGGAAAACAGTGACTGACTATTTTTCTGGGCTCCAAAATCACTGCCGATGGTGACTGCAGCCATGAAATTATAAGACGCTTACTCCTTGGAAAGAAAGTTATGACCAACCTAGACAGCATATTAAAAAGCAGAGACATTACTTTGCCAACAAAGGTCCATCTAGTCAAGGCTATGGTTTTTCCAGTAGTTATATATGGATGTGAGAGTTGGACTATAAAGAAAGCTGAGTGCAGAGGAATTGGTACTTTTGAACTGTGGTGTTGGAGAAGACTGTTGAGAGTCCCTTGGACTGCAAGGAGATCCAACCAGTCCATCCTACAGGAGATCAGTCCTGGGTGTTCATTGGAAGGACTGATGTTGAAGCTGAAAACTGCAATACTTTGGCCACCTCACGAGAAGAGCTGACTC
>SJYW01015301.1:407314-438905 GCA_006410735.1 Raphicerus campestris
CATATTGATTGACTGTGTAAGAGAGGGAGATAGATCACCTCACAGAAAAGAATTAATGACTAATCACAATCACAAAGCCTGATTATATAAGCAATTTTTAGTCTATCTCCTAAAGTTCTCAAGGACTGGGGAGCAGTTTTACTCAGAACTAAAAATGTTAAAAGTAAAAAAAGAGACTTGACCAAAGAAGGCTGCAAAATCAATACAAATAATAAGTCATTATTACTTAATATCAAGCAAAAAATAAGGAGAGTTTATTATAGAAACCCTTTCCGTCTGACACCAATTAAGAGTTCTGAATCTCACATAATCTGAACGATGATAAAATACCATATCCAAGTTAAGTCTAAGGAAGCTCTAGGAGCTCTTTCACTAAGTAGAAAATAATTCTAAATGAAAAAATATATATACCAATTTAGTGAGTGATATTTTTTCTTATTGGTACACAAATAAAAGTATCTCTTAAGAACTGAATAGTGCCTTAGATTTAATGAAATATGGTTACTAATTTGTGGTTTGCAAAGAAGATGAGTCACACCTCTAATCTTTGTACAAAAATCTGAGACCAAAAAACACAGCTCAAAACATTAATTTGCTTATTCTGTAATTCAAGTAATATAATAATGATGATGAACATTTTAAAATATCAAATGTGTAAGTATTAGCATTACTGAATCATACTGGCTTTTTAAAAAACATCTGGTTATCAACAGCAGCAAATCAATGAATTTTAATCTATTTACACATTAATGACAGCAAATCATTTAACGGCAAGACTAGTTATTTTTAAAAGGGAATTATAATAAACATTTATTCATGGTTTACAGCTAAAATTTTTCTAAAAACTTACCTATTTTGTGTTTTGATGACAAGGTGAACAGTAAGTCCATCATGAATTCCATGCTGACTCAAAGTATCTTGATCTTTTAAAATTTTTCCAGCAAATATCAACACAAGTTGGTCGGTATGTGATTTGAAACGTTTAGAGATTTCTTCCTTGAACTAAGTAAGAATAAAATAAATACGTATTATCGATGTTTACATAGCATCATCTAGTCTAGTTTCTAGAAGCACTTCAAAAAGCCCCCAGTTACAGATACTACAATAACTCAAACAATATGAAGACATATCCTTTCTGTATCCGTATCTTGATCTTAGTGGGAAATGAGTATTACCATTTCACTCATCTCTAATACAAATGTCTTATTACAGATGCACATATTCTATATTCAAGGCCTAATAATCCACTTCTTTGTCATAACCTTATTCAGTTTTACATCAATGGTACTAAATGCAGTTCAAGCTACACATAGCTCTTACCAAGTTTACAATATTCCTTTCCTCAGATTTCCATCTCAAATTCTGCTCCTTTCTACTTCAATATAGAGAAAGCCAACCTCTTATTATTGGCCTGATTACTGGTCTATTATACTGACTTCGGAGTCTTCCCTGGTGACTCAGACGGTAAAGCATCTGTCTGCAATGCGGGAGACCTGGGTTCGATTCCTGGGTCAGGAAGATTCCCCTGGAGAAGGAAACGGCAATCCACTCCAGCACTCTTGCCTGGAAAATCCCATGGTCGGAGGAGCCTGACAGGCTCCAGTCTATGGGGTCGCAGAGTCGGACACTACTGAGCGACTTCACTCACTCACTTTTACTGACTTTATTCCCCACCTCTTTCATTCAGCATCTGTTCACAAGCAGTATCATGCAGACACAGGCTTGCCCTATAGCTCAGTGGTAAAAAGCACACCTGCCAATGCAGGAGGTGTGTGTTGAGAGTCTTGGTCCGCAAAGACCCCTGGAGAAGGAAATGGCAACCCACTCCAGTGTTCTTGCTGGGAAATCGCATTGACAGAGGAGCCTGGCAGGCTACGATCAACAAGGTCACGAAGAGTCAGACAGAACTGAGCAACTGAACACAAGAACACACACATGATGCAGAAACAGAAAGTAAAAATTTCTCCCGAAAGGCGAGCACTCAAGTAAACCACAAAGTACAGAGGAAACACAAAGGACAGTTAAAGTTTTCGTAAAGCATAATTAGGAAGAAGCCAAGAAACCTCAAAAAAGGCTTCCCAGGGAGGGGAATAAAATGCAGAAACATACAACAGAAGAGTATGTCATACTATTGGACTTTTGAGTTCATTTGAGTTTTTCCATAATATCTTGCAGAAAAGCCAGAACAAACTTTCTAGCCAAACCAAAATAAGAAAAGTTTACTTATTCTATGCGAGGTAAGTTTCTCACACATTCACCAAAATCACCTATATACTTAGGTTTTAATCCACTGTTGAAGTCAGAAAATCTCAGGGTGGGTAAAGAAATTAAAAGAATCCCATCATACCACAATGCCCTACAGAAATGAGTCTCAACAGACAATAACATCATCAAGGCAATGTTTTGAAAATATAAGGGGTATTTCTGGTTGTCACAGTAAGTGGAAAGACACATTAAATAATATCTAACATTTTCTTCCAGGGGTAGGAGGGGAGATGTAGAGGAATACAGACACAGAGTAAGATAGATCATACGTCAATCACTGTCAAAGAGAGGTGAACCAAAATTCATCACATTCTACCTTTGTGTATAAATGAAATTTTCCATAACCAAGTTGTAACACTCAATGTAACTTTTATTTAAAAATCATAAAGTGAAATTATACCACAGTAAATATTTCAGACCTGTACCATCTGAACTTTCCCTCCTTTAAAAACATATGATATATAACCCTTTTATATAAGATAAGCAATTTTAAATATGAAAATCTTTGCTAAAGCACCAGTAGCACAATACTCTATATAAAAAGATTAAGTCCAATCATGAATTAACCATTCTCATAATATTAAGCATTTAATTTCTCTCTTTGGCACCTGTTAGAAATAATAAAGGTAATATGCATAGCACATAGTTTTACAAGAACCTAATTAGAATGTATGTAAAGTTCAAGCATCAGGTACATAAGGTGGTTTAATAAACAGTAGCTACTACAAGGCCAGCTCTTTAAACCTCAGTAACTGAAGATGACTTTTAATCCTATTTCAGATTAAAGAAACAGAGGGGGATTCAATATGCTCCTCTCACAGCTAATCAACTGTCAAATTAAGCTTGAAATTGGAGCCTCTTGTGGCTCAGATGGTAAAGAGTCTGCCTACAGTGCGGAGACCCGAGTTCCATCCCTGTGTTGCGAAGATCTCCTGGAGAAGGAACGGGCAACCCACTCCAGTATTCTTGCCTGGAAAATCCCATGGATGGAGGAGTCTAGCAGGCTACAGTCCATGGGGTCGGAAAGAGTCAGACACGACTGAGCAACTTCACTTTCACTTCTCTTTTTCAAGCTTGAAATCTAGATCTGACTTTAAGAGTCAATCTACTCAGATTAAAAGAAAAGGAGAAAAGGAAAGATATACCCATTTGAATGCAGAATTCTAAATAGCAAAAAGAGATAAGAAAGCCTTCCTCAGCAATCAGTGCAAAGAAATAGAGGAAAACAATAGAACAGGAAAGACTATAGAGATCTCTTCAAGAAAATTAGAGATACTAAGGGAACATTTCATGCAAAGATGGGCTCAATAAAGGATAGAAATGGTAGGGACCTAAAAGACGCAGAAGATATTAAAAAGAGATGGCAAGAATACACAGACCTGTACAAAAAAAGATCTTCACGACCCAGATAATCACAATGGTGTGATCACTCACCTAGAGCCAGACACCCTGGAATGTGAAGTCAAGTGGGCCTTAGAAAGCATCACTAAGAACAAAGCTAGTGGAGGAGCTGGAATTCCAGTTATTTCAAATCCTGAAAGATGATGCTGTGAAAGTGCTGTACTCAATATGCCAGCAAATTTGGAAAACTCAGCAGTGGCCACAGGACTGGAAAAGGTCAGTTTTTATTCCAATCCCAAAGAAAGGCAATGCCAAAGAATGTTCAAACTACTGCACAATTGCACTCATCTCACACGCTAGTAAAGTGATGCTCAAAATTCTCCAAGCCAGGCTTCAGCAATACAAGAACTGTGAACTTCCAGATGTTCAAGCTGGTTTTAGAAAAAGTAGAGGAACCAGAGATCAAATTGCCAACATCCACTGGATCATGGAAAAAGCAAGAGAGTTCCAGAAAAACATCTATTTCTGCTTTACTGACTATGCCAAAGCCTTTGATTGTGTGGATCACAATAAACTGTGGAAAACTCTGAAAGAGATGAGAATACTAGACCACCTGACCTGCCTACTGAGAAACCTGTATGCAGGTCAGGAAGCAACAGTTAGAACTGGACATGGAACAACAGACTGGTTCCAAGGAGGAAAAGGAGTACATCAAGGCTGTATATTACCACCCTGCTTATTTAACTGATATGCAGAGTATATCATGAGAAACGCTGGGCTGGAAGAAGCACAAGCTGGAATCAAGATTGCTGAGAGAAATATCAATAACCTCAGATATGCAGATGATACCACCTGTATGGCAGTAAGTAAAAAAGAACTAAAGAGCCTCTTGATGAAAACGAAAGAGGAGATTGAAAAACTTGGTGTAAAGCTCAACATTTAGAAAACTAATTTCATGGCATCCAGTCACATCACTTCATGGCAAACAGATGGGAAAACAGTGACTGACTATTTTTCTGGGCTCCAAAATCACTGCCGATGGTGACTGCAGCCATGAAATTATAAGACGCTTACTCCTTGGAAAGAAAGTTATGACCAACCTAGACAGCATATTAAAAAGCAGAGACATTACTTTGCCAACAAAGGTCCATCTAGTCAAGGCTATGGTTTTTCCAGTAGTTATATATGGATGTGAGAGTTGGACTATAAAGAAAGCTGAGTGCAGAGGAATTGGTACTTTTGNCTCAAGTTTCAACCTTTAGAAAACAGAAAAACAACAAATGAACCCCCCTCCCAAAATAGCAGAAATCAAAAGCAGAAAAATAAGAAAAACATCTCTCAAAATATCAGTAAAATTGATTAGAATCTAGATACAAAGGCCAAAAAAAAAAAAAGCCAGAAGATATAAATTAGCAATATCAGGAATAAGAAAAGGAAATGACTACAGACCTCACAATTAAAAGGCTAATAAGGAAAATTCCTTATTCCTTATTGTTGTTTAGCTGCTAAATCGTGTCCAACTCTTGAGATCCCATGAGCCATTTCCTTCTCCAAGGGATCTTCCCGACCCAGGGATGGAACCCAGGTCTCCTGCACAGGCAGGCAGATTCTTTATGACTGAGCCACCAGAAAAGCTCAAGAAAAACTCTGCATACAAGGTGTTTGATAACTTGGATGGACCAGTATCTTGAAAGATTCAAGCTACTAGAACTCACACACTCTCTTCTGAAAATAGAAAAGGAAACCCTTTCAGTTAATTTCATGAGGGCAATATTACCATGATACCAAAACTAGAAAAGAAAACCACAGACCAATATCCCTCATGAACACAGACAGAAATGCTCCATAATATACCACCAAGTTAAATCCAACAATATAGAACAAGAATAATTCCTAACGACCAAGTGAGGTTTACCCTAGAAATTTCAACATTTGAAAAACCAATATAATTCACCATACTGATAAAAGGAAAAGAAAATCCACACCATCTTATCAATCAATAATTTAAAAAAAAGCATTAGAAAGCATTCATTTCTAAGAAAATTCCCAGGAAATCAGGAATAAAAGGAAACTACTTAGACCTGATAAAGTACATCTACAAAATATCTACTGTTTGGAGTAATAATGGTGACCAATTGAAAGTTTTCCCTCTAAGACCAGTAACAAAGCAAGAATGTCTGCTCTCCAAATAACTGATTTCACTTATACAAGATACCTAGAACAGACAAATTATAAGAGTCAGAAAATTAACTGCTATATGCCAGGGGCCGGGAAACATGGAGGGGCAATGGGGAGTTAAAGCTTAATGGAGACAGTTTCAGTTTAGGAAGGTGAAAAACTGGGGAGATGGATGATGGTGACAGTTGTCCAACAATGTGAATGTACTTAGTGCCATTGAACAGTACCATTAAACATGGTTAAAATGCTATGTTTTACATCATGTGACTTTTACCACAATAAAAACAAACTTTAAAGGAATAAAAGGGGGGATGTCTGCTCTCTATTCACTCTATTCAACATCATATTGAAAACTCCTGCCAATGCAACAAGGCAGGAAAAACAAATGCATAATTAGTACAAAAGAGGAAAAAATAGGAAACNATAAAAGGGGGGATGTCTGCTCTCTATTCACTCTATTCAACATCATATTGAAAACTCCTGCCAATGCAACAAGGCAGGAAAAACAAATGCATAATTAGTACAAAAGAGGAAAAAATAGGAAACTTATCAGTTCCTTGCAACATATGAACTTTATTTGCATCTCACTTGAAACAGAAATCTTTTGCAAGAGAATGGGAAAAGCCAGACTGGGGGAAAACACTTAGAAATGATCATCTGATAAAGGACTGTTATTTAAAGTAATTCTCTGGTGATCCAATGGTTGAGAGTCTGCCTGTCAATGCGGGGTTCACAGGTTTGATCCCTGATCTGGGAGGATCCCACATGCCAAGGGGCAGCTGGGCTCGTGTGCCACAACTACTGAGACCACCATCTAGAGCCTGTGGGCCACAACTACTGAGGCTAGGCACCACAACGACTGAAGCCCTTGCACCTACAGCCTGTTCTCCACAAGAGGAGTCACTACAAGAAGCCTGTGCACCACAATTGACAAGTAGCCCAAGCTCAACTCAACTAGAGAAAGCCCATGCACAGCAACAAAGGCCCAGTGCAGACAAAAATAAATAAAGGTTTAAAAAAAAAAACCTGAACACAATTAAAAAAACAGGCAAAAAATTTAACAGATATCTCACCAAAGAAGATACACAGATGGCAAAGAAGCATATTTGTATCATAGGCCATTCGGAAATTGCTAATTAAAACAAGAAGAGAGCACTATATAACTATTAGGATGGACAAACTGAAACAGAAACATCATCAAATACCGGCAAGGAAATGAAACAGGAACTCTCATTCATTGCTGATGGGAATACAAAATGGTATAGCCACTTGGGAAGAATTTAGCAATTTCTTATAAAACTAAACATATGTCTTACCATTTGGTCCAGCAAGGACTCTCTCCCTGGTATTTACCCAAAGGAGTTGAGAACTTATGGACAAACAAAACCTGCTCACAGGTGTATATGACAGTTTTATTCATTAATGTCAAAGCTTAGAAGCAACCAAGAAATTGTTCCACAGGTGAATAAATAAAGCAGACAAAGGGGTATTATTTAGCAATAGAAAGAAATAAGCCATAAAACCATCAAAAGAACCATGGAGGAACCTTAAATGCATACTAAGTCAAATAAGCCAACCTAAAAGGCTACATACTGTAATTCCCACTCGACAATATTCTGGAAAGGACAAAACTATGGAGACAGTAAGTGGGTCAGTGGTTGCCAGGAGTTAGGGTAGAGGCAGAGCATATGCACTATATACACTTGTCAAAACACCAAGAGTGAGTCTTAAACTATGAATTTTGAATGCTAAGGATGTGTCAATGTAGGTCCATCAATTTATAACAAATGTACCATCCCAGGGTGGGATGTTGACGGGAAGATTCAAGTGGGGGGGGGGGGAGGCCAAGGAGTATGGGAACTCCGTATTTCCTGCTCAAGTTGCTATAAACCTAAAACTGCTCTAAAAAGTCTTTTTTTAAAAAGGCAAAAATATATAGTAAATTCATTCTATCATTACACTTAAAAAGCCATTTTGAGACAATGAGGAAATTCTGGATTGGTGAAATTTAGACAGTATTAATTGGTAAGGCAGGATAATGTACTGTGTTTTTTAAAAGAGAGTCCTTATCTTTTAGAGATACATGCTAAAATATTAAAGGATGAAGAGATATAATCCATGAGAGATGAGTCAGATAATGGAACTGAGAGGAGCCTTAAGGGTAAGTACACTTAAAGGCTGGCTCTAAGATTAATTGTCAAACCTAGGTGAAGGATTCATGGGGAGTCAACTTACTATTATCTCTACTTCTTTAAATCTTTAAAATTACCCATGATTTTTTTTTCATTTATTTTTAAATGAAGAATAAAATTACCCATGATTTTAAATTCAGAAAAATTTTAAAGCACGAAGAGTAACTGGCAAACTAAAATTTCATATCCAGTGCAAATTCCCCAAAAATGAAGTCAAAATAGACATTTTCTGACACACAAAAACAGAGTATTTGTTACCCAGCATATACAGACTACAGGAAATATTAATGAGTTCCTCAGACAGACGAAAAAGATCCTAAGTGAAGGAATAAAACAATGGAAAGAAAAAATCAAAATAAAAACTGACTTTATAAAGTATTAACAATGTCTTGTGTTAGGAGGAGGAAAAGAAGAGGACAAAGGAGGAAGGAAGGAGGGGGGTTCAAATATAGTCTGCAGGCAGATATAAACAGTGCTCAATTGTTCTAAGGTTCTTGTAATAACAGCAAAGAAGTACAAGTACTTACTGATTTGGACATTTTATAAGATGCATATGGTATTCTCTGGGACTACTAAACAATATAAACAGCATACATCTACTAACCTAATAAAAGGGGCAACTGGAAAAGGGGGGAGGGGAGCCGGATAGCTGGAATAATACAAAACAAAAGAGAAAAAAGCAACATAGAAGAAACAGGAAAAATAGAAATCATTGGTAAAATAGGAAATGTAAAGAAAATGTATCAATAATTACATAACAGACAACATGTTACAAAGACAAAATTGACAGACTGTATCTAAAAATCCAATTGCATGTTGCTTAAAAAAAGATACATAAATTACTAAGGGAAGAAAAAAAAGAATGGGAAAAGACAGGCTACCCAAAAACTAACCAAATAAAGTTAATGAGGCTACTAACCAAATAAAGTTAATGAGGCTACGCGACAATTTTTTTTTTTTACAATTGAGGTGTAGTTGATTTACAATGTTGTGTTAATTACTGCTGTTCAGCAAAGAGACTCAATTATACATATTGTGTGTAAATATATAAATATATACACACATTATTTTTCAAATTCTTTTCTATTATGGTCTATCACAGGATACTGAATAGTTCCCAGAACAAAGCAAACTTTAATACAAAAGCAACTAGGACATTTCAACATTAGAAAGTGTTCAATTCACAAGAAAACTTTAAATGTACATGTATATCACAATACAGCTTCAAAATACATAAAACAAAANGGGGGTTCAAATATTCTGCAGGCAGATATAAACAGTGCTCAATTGTTCTAAGGTTCTTGTAATAACAGCAAAGAAGTACAAGTACTTACTGATTTGGACATTTTATAAGATGCATATGGTATTCTCTGGGACTACTAAACAATATAAACAGCATACATCTACTAACCTAATAAAAGGGGCAACTGGAAAAGGGGGGAGGGGAGCCGGATAGCTGGAATAATACAAAACAAAAGAGAAAAAAGCAACATAGAAGAAACAGGAAAAATAGAAATCATTGGTAAAATAGGAAATGTAAAGAAAATGTATCAATAATTACATAACAGACAACATGTTACAAAGACAAAATTGACAGACTGTATCTAAAAATCCAATTGCATGTTGCTTAAAAAAAGATACATAAATTACTAAGGGAAGAAAAAAAAGAATGGGAAAAGACAGGCTACCCAAAAACTAACCAAATAAAGTTAATGAGGCTACTAACCAAATAAAGTTAATGAGGCTACGCGACAATTTTTTTTTTTTACAATTGAGGTGTAGTTGATTTACAATGTTGTGTTAATTACTGCTGTTCAGCAAAGAGACTCAATTATACATATTGTGTGTAAATATATAAATATATACACACATTATTTTTCAAATTCTTTTCTATTATGGTCTATCACAGGATACTGAATAATTCCCAGAACAAAGCAAACTTTAATACAATACAAAAGCAACTAGGACATTTCAACATTAGAAAGTGTTCAATTCACAAGAAAACTTTAAATGTACATGTATATCACAATACAGCTTCAAAATACATAAAACAAAAATAAAATATAACTACAGAGAAAATGAGACTAATCCAAAAGTACAGAAATATATTTTATTGCACATTTACCTCAGTAACCGATAGAATAAAACAGACAAAAAGAAAAAAAGAAGATTTGAACAACTTAATTAACTGATGACTCAACTGGCATGTATAAAACACTGTATCCAACAACCACAGAGTAAGTGTTCTTCTCTAGTACATTTACAAACTTACATACTGGGCTACTGGCCTCCCTGGTGGCTCAGAGGTAAAGAATCCTCTGCCAATACAGGAGACACAGGTTCAATCCCTGGGTCAGGAAGATTCCCTGGAGAAGGAAATGGCCACTCCAGTATTCTTGCCTGGGAAATCCTATGGACAGAGGAACTTGCTGCTAAGTTGCTACTGCTCAGTCGCTTCAGTCATGTCCGACTCTTTGTGACCCCATAGACGGCAGCCCACTAGGCTCCTCTGTCTCTGGGATTCTCCAGGCAAGAATACTGGAGTGGGGTGCCACTGCCTTCTCCAATGCATGAATGTGAAAAGCTAAAGTGAAGTCGCTCAGTTGTGCCCGACTCTTAGCGAACCCATGGACTGCAGCCTACCAGGCTCCTCCGTTCATGGGACTTTCCAGGCAAGAGTACTGGAGTGGGATGCCATTGACTGAGGAGACTGGTAGTTTACAGTCCATGGGGCGCAAAAAGTCAGACACGACTGAGCGATTTCACTTTCACTTTCAGCAACTAAACAACAAACTGGGCCATAAAGCATGTCAACATATTTCAAGAAGTTTAAATCTTTTAAAGCATGCACTCCACACACAAAGTAAACAGAACCATGGAATTGTTATTTAGTCACTAAGTCACGTCCAACTCTTTTGCAACCGCAAGGACTGCCGCCCACCAGGGTCCTCTGTCCATGGGATTTTCCAAGCAAGAATAGTGGAGTGGGTTGCCATACCCTTCTCCAGGGGAAGATCCTGAAACAAACGGAGTCCGTATCTCCTGTTTGGCAGGCAGATTCTATACCACTGAGCCACACAGTAAGCCCTACCATGCAATTAAACAGCATCAAAAAGGTAAATCAGTAAAATACTAGTTCAAATGGAAAAGATTTCCCAGACAGGACACACAAAAAATTAGCCATTAAAAAGGCACAATAAATTACTATCAGTAACAGAGTAATATGTTAAGCAACAGAGTGAAAATATCTACAATACCAAAAACCAACAGAGACCTTGAAACCCAGATTTTACACAGAAAGCCTGCTGACCAGTAAAATACAACCCAACTGAAAACCAGTCAACAGACTGAAATAAGAACTTCACAAAAATGAAATCTAAATGGCCAATAAACAAAGGAAGGGGACTAATCCTAAAATAATAACTGGGTAACTTTAAAACCTCTGACATGGGAATTCCCTGGTGGTCCAGTTGGTTAAGAATCTGTCTTCCAATGTAGGGGATATGGGTTCAATCCCTGGTTGGGGAACTAAAATCCCACATGCCACAGGGCAACCAAACCTGCACACTGCAAATAAGGAAGTCTGTGTGCTGCAATCAGTGAACATGCATACTAATAGAGTATACTCCACAGAGTCCATGATTCACAACAAGAAAAGTCCCATGCACCACAATGAAGACCCAGTGCAGCAAAACGCAAAAAATAAAAATGTAAAAATACTNGTGGGTTGCCATACCCTTCTCCAGGGGAAGATCCTGAAACAAACGGAGTCCGTATCTCCTGTTTGGCAGGCAGATTCTATACCACTGAGCCACACAGTAAGCCCTACCATGCAATTAAACAGCATCAAAAAGGTAAATCAGTAAAATACTAGTTCAAATGGAAAAGATTTCCCAGACAGGACACACAAAAAATTAGCCATTAAAAAGGCACAATAAATTACTATCAGTAACAGAGTAATATGTTAAGCAACAGAGTGAAAATATCTACAATACCAAAAACCAACAGAGACCTTGAAACCCAGATTTTACACAGAAAGCCTGCTGACCAGTAAAATACAACCCAACTGAAAACCAGTCAACAGACTGAAATAAGAACTTCACAAAAATGAAATCTAAATGGCCAATAAACAAAGGAAGGGGACTAATCCTAAAATAATAACTGGGTAACTTTAAAACCTCTGACATGGGAATTCCCTGGTGGTCCAGTTGGTTAAGAATCTGTCTTCCAATGTAGGGGATATGGGTTCAATCCCTGGTTGGGGAACTAAAATCCCACATGCCACAGGGCAACCAAACCTGCACACTGCAAATAAGGAAGTCTGTGTGCTGCAATCAGTGAACATGCATACTAATAGAGTATACTCCACAGAGTCCATGATTCACAACAAGAGAAGTCCCATGCACCACAATGAAGACCCAGTGCAGCAAAACACAAAAAATAAAAATGTAAAAATACTGTAATAGATTCAGGCACACAGCAGAGGGATTCAGTCATACACACACATGTATCCATTCTCCCCAAACTTCCATCCATTAATCAACTATATATACCCCAACACAAAATGGCTTAAAAAAATAAATAAGTAAAAAACAAAGTAAAACTAGTGACACCGCCACTGAATAGTCCAGTTTAAAAACTGTTACAGGGCTTCCCTGTTGACTTACTGGTAAAGAATCCACCTACCAATGCAGAAGACATAGGTTCAATCCCTGGTCCAAGAAGATCTCACATGCTGTGGAACAACTCAGCCTACGTGTCACAAATACTGAGCCTGTGCTCTAGAGCCCAGGAACTGCCAACTACTGAAGACTGCACACCCTAAGGCCCATGAGTCACAACTACTAAGCCTATATGGCTCCACTATTGAAGCCAACACAACGAGAAGCCCACACATCGTAACTAGAGACAAGGCCGCACTGGCTGCAACTACAGAAAAAAGCCTGCACAGCAATAAAGACTCAGCACAAGCAAAAATAAATAAATAGGATTATTGAAATAAAAATCTACTGAACAGCACAGGGAACTCAATACTCTGTAATGACCTATATGGACTTAAACTAAAAAGAGAGTGGATATACATATATATATGTATAGCTCATTCACTTTGCTGTATACCTGAAATTAACACAACATTGTAAATCAACTATATTTCAATAAAAACCTTAAAAATAGAGTTTGTCTAAAAATTCTAGTTTTAGGTAGCAGACCAGAGTGGCTATGAGACACAGAAATCACAACACAGATGATCACCCAAGAATAAGAGACGGTCATCCATGAGCATAATTAAGCAGAGACAATTAAGACCTGGTATCCCAAACAGCCACAACCTTAAAAGCTTCTATCATAGAATGGTGGTGAATGCTTTAGTTGAGCCCTTAGTAATATTTAAGGGTTAGAATTCTACTAATCATGAATTGTCAATGTTGGGAAGGATAGTTTGGCTCTCTGGACATACTAGGAGCTTCTCTGATATCGTAGATGCAAAGGGCCTTGTCTCTTCTTAGTGGCACACAGTTCAAAATGCACTTATACTCATCATTATTTTACTAAGCAGCTACATCATGCCTCGAACCACATCCCCACATCATGTCATTCAATCTTCTCAAAAATCTCAAGAAACCAAAGTCCTTACAGACTCAAAGAAATCACTTTCTCCTAAAGAATTACAGCATTGTTGAAAATTAACATCATTGATACTAGAATCCTCTAGCTTCATGAAACTCTCGGTTCTGAGGGGCACCTAAGGCAATTCAAAATAAGAATTTATAGCACTTCATGTTGAAGATCGGAAAGCACTATGACAGAGATACGGTACAAAGAGAAACTGTGTAATGTGACTACCTATTATAATCCAATTCTTATAAAAATAAATTTTAAATTTCAAATAACTGATGTCAAACAATTTAGGTAATTAGAACTACTCCCAAACAGACTAACATTGGTTTACTCTGAGTAAATTATTCAAATCTTGGAACAAACTTTACAAAAACAAAGGATAACAATAACTCTCAGCTGCCTGCCACTCCACTGAAAACATAAAAATGAGTAAATCTTAATTTTAATTATACCAAATCAGATATGCTCTAGTTTCCCAAATAAGCTACATTTTAGAAAATTTTAATCCAAATATGTTATATTTTTACAGAAGAGCCAAAAATCCTGCATGTACTTCATACATCCTTAAACTTCTATTCTGCACTCTACAAAAGGTAGAGGAAATAGTTTATAGTGGCTTCAAATTTTCCAATTTGATCTCTAATTTGAACTTATCTGTTTTATCTATTATACTTTTATTGAATACAAGGAAAAAAAATCACAAACTAAGTAGTATTGACTTAGGGAAAAAAAATTAGCAATTTTTTTTAGAATAATGCAATTCTGTATTTATTGACATGGAATGCTCAAAATTTTTCATTAAGTAAAAAATTCAACTTTAAATCAAGAGCATCAAATTGGATTTTTTATTTTTTAATCGGAAGAAAATTGCCTTACTATGTTGTGTTTTCTGCGGTACAACAGTGAAAATCAGTCATAATTATACACTGGCTTCCCAGGTGGCTCTAGTGGTAAAGAACCCACCTGCCAATGTAGGAGACTAAGAGATGCAGATTCGATCCCTGGGTCAGGAAAATCCCCTGGAGGAGAGCACGGCAACCCACTCCAGTAGTCTTTTCCTTGGAGAATCCCATGGACAGAGGAGCCTGGCAGACTATGGTCCACAGGTTTGTACAGAGTCAAATACAACAGAATTAACTTAGCACATGCGTATCCCTGCCTTCATAAGCCTCCCCTCCCCTCCCGTCCCCGCCCCATCCTACCGTTCTACGTCATCACAGAGTGCCAGGATGGGCTCCTTGTGTTATACAGCAACTTCACATTAGCTACTAGACTTTCCTGTAGCTCAGATGGTAAAGAATCTGTCTGCAACGCAGAAGACCCAGCTTCGATCCCTGGGTCAGGAAGATCCCCTGGAGAAGGAAATGGCAACCCACTCCAGTATTCTTGCCTGGAGAATACCACGGACAGAGGAGCCTGGCCAGCTACAGTCCATGGAGTCTCAAAGAGTCAGACATGACTAACACACACACACACACTTCCATTAGCTATCTATCTCACACACACACACACACACACTTCCATTAGCTATCTATCTCTCTCACACACACACACACACACACACACACACACTTCCATTAGCTATCTATCTCTCTCTCACACACACACACACACACTTCCATTAGCTATCTATCTCACACACACACACACACACACTTCCATTAGCTATCTATTTGACACCTGGCCAGCTACAGTCCATGGAGTCAGACACCACACACACACACACACACACACACACTTCCATTAGCTATCTATCTGACACATGATAGTATATACATGTCAACGGTACTTTCTCCATTCTTCCCACTCTCTCCTTCCTCTGCTATGTCCACAAGCCCATTCTCTACATCTACGTCTCCATCCTTTCCCTGCAAATAGGTTCATCAGTATTGTTTTCCTAAATTTCATATATATGCGTTAATATACGATATTTTTCTCTGATAGTTTCACTCTGTAAGGTGTTCATCCACGTCATTACCACTGACTCAAATTTGTTTCTTTTTATGACTGAGTAATATTCCATTGTATGTATGTACCACAACTTGTTATCCATTCATCTGTCTATGGACATCTAGGTTGTATCCATGTCCTGGCTATTGTAAATATTGTTGCAATGAACATTGGGGTACATGTGTCTTACACAATTGTGGTTTACTCAGGGTGTACGCCCAGTAGCAGGATTACTGGGTCATATGGTAGATCTATTCCAGGTTTTTAAAGGAATCTCCACATTGTTCTCCATAATTGCTGTATCAGTTTGCATTCCCACCAAAAACACACAGTCTCCAGCATTTACTGTTTGTAGATTTCATGATGATGGCCATTCTGATTGGTGCAGGGTGATGCCTCATAGTAGTTTTGATTTGCACGTCTCTAGTAATTAGCAATATGGAACATCTTTGCATGTGTTTATTGGCCATCTGTATGTCTTTAGAGAAATGTCCGTTTAGGTGTCCTGCCCATTTTTTTGACTGGGCTGTTTTTCTGATATTGAGTTGTATGAGCTGCTTAAATATCTCTGGAGGCAAATCCTTTGATTAGCATTCTTAAAAACTCTCAAAGCAGCTTTAGACAGGAGGCAGCCCAGACAATATTCTTCTGTAGAAAAATAAAATTTATTGCAACAAATTATATAAAATGTTTCCATATACCTAGGGAAGAATCCTAACCAAAAAGGATTTTCATAATTCCTTTCAGTTATTTCTATACTACCTTGATAGATATGCTTATTTTTGTCCTTCCACTCATGTGGCCACCACCAGTTCAAAATGAACATACTGGAATGAGTTTCTAACGATACATATTTCTTATAAATGTAAGTTTCCTACTCTGGTCTTGCTCTTGACAACCTACAGAAATTTCCAACAGGCTAGAAAAGTTGCAAAGTGAAAACTACTATACACATTCTCAAGAATCTCAAGAATCAAATTTTCAACATATTTCAAAGTAAGTCATTTAATGATCTGAAATCAACTCAGCCATCTACAAAACATTCAGTAGCCTTCTCATTTTCTCAACATCATCTGAAGTGAGGTGTTTCACATCAGTGGATTATCCAGCTAATGTTCACGCCTGTGTGAAAACCAAAACTGCTTTCCATTCTACCAAATACAATTTAACTTTCTGACAGTACTGAGTTAGTTACTGGTACAGTATCAACTGCTGTCCTACAATACAGAAATACTGTTCCAGACTCTCAAACTGTCTTACATTTGCTTTTTATCTTCCAGTACATTCTTATCTTTTACAGCATACNACACACACACACACACACACACACACACTTCCATTAGCTATCTATCTGACACATGATAGTATATACATGTCAACGGTACTTTCTCCATTCTTCCCACTCTCTCCTTCCTCTGCTATGTCCACAAGCCCATTCTCTACATCTACGTCTCCATCCTTTCCCTGCAAATAGGTTCATCAGTATTGTTTTCCTAAATTTCATATATATGCGTTAATATACGATATTTTTCTCTGATAGTTTCACTCTGTAAGGTGTTCATCCACGTCATTACCACTGACTCAAATTTGTTTCTTTTTATGACTGAGTAATATTCCATTGTATGTATGTACCACAACTTGTTATCCATTCATCTGTCTATGGACATCTAGGTTGTATCCATGTCCTGGCTATTGTAAATATTGTTGCAATGAACATTGGGGTACATGTGTCTTACACAATTGTGGTTTACTCAGGGTGTACGCCCAGTAGCAGGATTACTGGGTCATATGGTAGATCTATTCCAGGTTTTTAAAGGAATCTCCACATTGTTCTCCATAATTGCTGTATCAGTTTGCATTCCCACCAAAAACACACAGTCTCCAGCATTTACTGTTTGTAGATTTCATGATGATGGCCATTCTGATTGGTGCAGGGTGATGCCTCATAGTAGTTTTGATTTGCACGTCTCTAGTAATTAGCAATATGGAACATCTTTGCATGTGTTTATTGGCCATCTGTATGTCTTTAGAGAAATGTCCGTTTAGGTGTCCTGCCCATTTTTTTGACTGGGCTGTTTTTCTGATATTGAGTTGTATGAGCTGCTTAAATATCTCTGGAGGCAAATCCTTTGATTAGCATTCTTAAAAACTCTCAAAGCAGCTTTAGACAGGAGGCAGCCCAGACAATATTCTTCTGTAGAAAAATAAAATTTATTGCAACAAATTATATAAAATGTTTCCATATACCTAGGGAAAATCCTAACCAAAAAGGATTTTTATAATTTCTTTCAGTTATTTCTATACTACCTTGATAGATATGCTTATTTTTGTCCTTCCACTCATGTGGCCACCACCAGTTCAAAATGAACATACTGGAATGAGTTTCTAACGATACATATTTCTTATAAATGTAAGTTTCCTACTCTGGTCTTGCTCTTGACAACCTACAGAAATTTCCAACAGGCTAGAAAAGTTGCAAAGTGAAAACTACTATACACATTCTCAAGAATCTCAAGAATCAAATTTTCAACATATTTCAAAGTAAGTCATTTAATGGTCTGAAATCAACTCAGCCATCTACAAAACATTCAGTAGCCTTCTCATTTTCTCAACATCATCTGAAGTGAGGTGTTTCACATCAGTGGATTATCCAGCTAATGTTCACGCCTGTGTGAAAACCAAAACTGCTTTCCATTCTACCAAATACAATTTAACTTTCTGACAGTACTGAGTTAGTTACTGGTACAGTATCAACTGCTGTCCTACAATACAGAAATACTGTTCCAGACTCTCAAACTGTCTTACATTTGCTTTTTATCTTCCAGTACATTCTTATCTTTTACAGCATACTCTCTTCCCCCTAAATTTGCTATTTTTAATCTGAGGAAGAGGAGGAAAATAAATAACCAAGAATTAGAAGGCTACATAAAACAAAATGCTGTATGAAATTTAAAAATCTAAGATTTACTGTATCAGCTTTTATGACACAAATCTCATCTATTCAGGGTCTATTTCATTTATTCCCTGTTCCTGATTTATTTAGGGGAAGATAATAAGAAACACAAACATGGTGGGGTAGGGCAGAGACAAAGCATTACCATATTAGGAAAGAATGTTTATGAGACAAGTTAGACCTGAATTCAAATCTTATTTTTGCCACTTACTAGTTGTATAACTTCTAAGATGTTACCTGTCTCTGAGCCTCAGTTTTCTATTACTAAAATGGAGATTATAATTATTCTCCAAGACTAATGGGACAATTAAGTGATGAATGTAATATATCTGGGCATAGTACACTCAGGGAAACACTTGAGTATTTCTAACTTAACTGTGTGAGGATAAACTCTGAACTATAAACACTTTAAAATATTGAGTTAATATGCTTTTATGAAACAGTCACCCCTTAAATTTTATTCTTGAATAGCCAGTCTCTGCTTATATTAAATATCCTTACCAAAAAAAAAAAAAAAGAAAAATCTTATAAGCTCAAAATAAAATCCCCAAAATTAAAGATTAAAATACTTTAATTTCATTTCCTGCAGAACCACATATTAATAGCATTTAACAAGAATTTTCTAAGTAGTTGTGTGAATAACATACTGCATTCAAATATTTGCTATTTCAGTATTTTTAAGTCACAGTTCTTTTGAGAGTCTCTACTTTTTAATCAGTTTTTTATTCAGTACTGCTTATATCTCTCAAAAAAAATACAAAAAATGTAAAAAACACATTTAAGGTTACTCAAACCTCAGGCATTATTCTCCAAATGCCTGAGGTTTGAGTAACCTTAAATTACCCGCATTAAAAAACAGTGCATAAATCTTACATTAAGATGTTGGGCATAAAATAAACTACAGAAACATAAGCAGCTATATGAGAAAGAGGCACCTTCTTATAAATATAAATCTGAACGGTCTAAAATGTTACAGTGTATTATCAATGGAAACGCTTAAAAACTGTATGTTTAAATACATATAGTTTACAAATAACTACAAACCAGATGTTTCACTTCCACATGCTAGCAAACTAAGCTTTCTTCTACTACAAAAAATTAAGACTCAATTTCCTGGCAAACAAAAAGATCGAGAGGAAAGAAGCCAATTCAAGTGACATATATAAACTCTGAGTTACATACTTTTACATATTGTTTCATGAAATCCTTCAAATAATCTAGTAAAGCACGTATTTAATCACATGTTAAGAATGTGGCCAGTGAGGCTCAGAGGTATAAAGCCGTATTCCAAGGTTAATGCATTCTCCAAAATGCAGACCACAATATTCCTAATGACAACACCCTTTCCCCTTCTTCAAAAATATTAATATTATGCATTAGGCTGGTACAAAAATAATTGTGGCTTGGCATCAAACTTTGCCATTTGATTCTAGAATACATTCTTAAATGTGGTTATGTTATACATCATTCTTGCTTTGTTTTTTGCTAGCCACATTACCTACTTTATTTTAGACTATAGAAATGACAAAAAGCAAATCTGAGCAATTTTATGAGTTCAAAATGAATTGCAAAGCAGCAGAGACAACTCGCAACAACAATGCATTTGGCCCAGGAACTGCTAATGAATGTACAGTGCAGTGGTGGTTCAAGAAGACAAGAGCCTTGAAGATGAGAGGAGTGGCCAGCCATCAGTTGGTCTCAGTTGACTACAACCAATTGAGAGCAATCATCAAAGCTGGTCCTCTAACAAACTACATGAGAAATTGTAGAACTCAAACTTCGACCATGCTATGGTCTTGGGCATTTGAAGCAAATTGGAAAAGTGAAAAATCTCAGTTAAGTGGGTGCCTCATGAGCTGACCGTAAATCAAAAAAATCGTCATTCTGAAGTGTCATCATCTTTTGTTGTATGCAGCAATGAACAGCAATTTCTCAATCAGATTGTGACATGTGACAAAAAGTGGATTTTATACAATAACCAGCAACGACCAGCTCAGAGCTTGGACCAAGAAGCAGCTCCAAAGCACTTCCAAAGCCAAACTTGCACCAAAACAAGGTCATCCTCACTGTTTGGGGGTCTGTTGCTGGTCTGATCCACTAGTTTTCTGAATTCCAGTGAAACCGTTACATCTGAGAAGTATGTATGCTCAGTAAATTAATGAGATGCACTGAAAACTGCAACGCCTGCAGCCAGCACTGATCAACAGCAAGGACCCAATTCTTCTCCACAACAATGCCTGACAGCCCACTGCACAATCAACGCTTCAAAAGTTGAACAAATTGGGCTATGAAGTTTTGCTTCACTAGCTGTGTTTTCCTGACCTCTTGCTGACTACCACTTCAAGTATCGACAATTTTTTGCGGGCAAAATGCTTCCACAACCAACAGGAGGCAGAAAATGCTTTTTAAAAGTTCATCAATTCCTAAAGCACAGATTTTTACACTATAGGAAAAAACAAACTTACTTTTCGTTGGCAAAAATGTGTTGACTGTAATGTTTCCAATTTTGATTAATAAAGATGTGCTTGAACCTAGTTATAATGATTAAAATTAATGGTCCAAAACCACAATTACATTTGCACCAACCTAATAAATACAAATAATCAATAAATAACAGTGGAATGAGTTAGCTCTTTATATGCCAACACAGAAAAACTGTGAAGATACAAATAAAGAGTAAGGTAAAAGTGTGGGTAATGATCCATCTGCTTAACAGGAATAAGTAGAAAATTACATATGGGTAAATATATGAATATTTTTCTGAACAGAATTAGATACACACTTAAGTATGGGTTTCCCTTTTTAAAAATTTTTTTTGAGTTTTGTATTCGGGTATAGCCAATTAATAATTTTGTGACTGTTTCAGATGAACATCAAAGGGACTCAGCCATACACACACATGTTTTATTTCACACTTTTCTCATCTGAAATTTCCTAAACAGAATGCAGGATATATTTCATTCTCCTTGCAGTCTGTATTTTTAAAACTAATAAAGACATACTCTTTATAAAAACTAAAGAGAGTCTTAAAGGCTATTTTTTAAAAAATCTAACAAAAGACCTCATACCAGTCTAGAAATCTACACATTAGCTGCTTAATCCATAATGGGACATCAAACTCACTCAGAAGAGCATAAATTTACCTAGAACAAACCAGAGCTCATATATTCTGGTGATGAAAATTATTTGCAAAACAGATGCACATATATATATTGTGTATACCTATAATAAACAGAATTTAATATGCTAACTCAGTAAGTTTTGAATCAAGTAAATTTGGAGATAGCAACATAAGTCTCTTGAAAAACCTCCCAATTCTAATATTAATGGAATTTTCTTTTTTTTTACAGTGGAAGTTGCTCAGATAGAGAAACAATTAATGCCATTGGGACTTCCTTGGTGATACAATGGCTAAGAATCCACTTGCCAATGCAGGGAATGTGTTCGAGTCCTGATCCGGGAAGATTCCACATGCTGCTATGAAGCATCTAAGCCTGTGCATCCCAACTGGAGCCCAAATGCTGCAACTACTGAGGCCCGTAAGCCTCAAACCTGTGCTCCACAAGAGAAGCCACCACAATGAGAAGCCCTGCACACCACAACTAGAGAGCAGGCCCCACTCTCTGCAACTAGACAAAGCCCAAGTGCACCACTGAAGACCAAGCACAACCAAAAAATAAATATTTTTTAAAATAAATAATGCTATGCTATTGGACACTTGATTAAAGTAAGACTAAATGTCACATTTTTCTAAGCGAATCACAGTTACAATATTCCTAACTAAGCACAAAACACTGCAAAAAAAAAAAATCTTTAACACACTATTTCCTCATTCACTCTATAAATATTTGTACTCAATGTGTGCCAAGTACAATACTAGGCAGGTACCAAGGGATTAAGAGGTAAGCAAAACAGCCCCTATCTTTGTAAATTCTTAGAGTATGAGGAGGGAAGGATAAGTCCATTTAATCACAAAATGGTATCAGAGATTATAGTCACTGATCTAATTTACAGTGGCAAGTCCAAGCAAACTTCAATGAACAAATACTTAAATAAACCTAAAGGCTGAAAAGCCAACCAGAGAAAAGTCAAGGCATCTTTAAGGTGTGGACTCCAGAGTCAGTCACTGGATTTCAATCTAGGCTCACTATATAACAAGTGTATACATTTAACCACTTTTCTAACCTGAGTCTTGGTTTCTTCATTTTTAAATAACAGGTAACAATAGTACTTTCCCCATAAAGTTGTGAAGCTTTAAAAAGTATTAATGCAATATGCCTGAGTATAATAAGCCTGTAGTAAATATTATGTTACTGTCATTAACATTGGCAAAAGCTCAAAAAAGGACAAAGAGCTAGTGACAGTTGGAGGAAAACTTAAAAACAGCTGAAATGCAGTGAATGACCGGGGACAGGTAAGTAGGAAATAAAGCATGAAGACCTTATTAGCTATGCTATCAAATTCTGAAGTCTCTCACTAAAGTGGCTACTGAACACTTGAAATGTGGCTAGTTCAAATTAAGATATGCTGTGCGTGTAAAATACACACCACCTTGAACACCTCGTATGAAAAAGAAAAGTATCTTAATTTTTAAAATATCAGTTACATGTTGAAATGATACTTAAGATATACTACGTTAAAAAATATATACTACAATTACAAACCCAAAAGACAGAAACAACCCAAGTGACACTGACAGCTGAACGGATAGACAAAATGGGATATATACATACCATACTATACACATACAATGGAGTATCCTTCAGCCTTAAAGAAGAAGGAAATTCTGTCACATGCTGAAACATGAATGAAACCTAAGGACACTATGCTAAGTGAAATAAGGCAGCCACAAAAGGACCAATATTATGATTTCACTCTTATGAGAAACCTAAGTAGTCAAATTCATAGAGACAAAAAGCAGAATGGTTCTTGCCAGAGGCTGGCAGGATGGGATAATGGGGAACTATTGTTCACAGGTACAGGGTTTCAGTTTAAGATGAAAAGAATTCTAGAGATGGATGGTGGTGATGGTTGCCCAACAATATGAATGTATTTAAGGTCACTGAAATAACTGCACACTCAAAAATGGTTCGGATGGTAAATTTTATGTTCTAAGTATTCTAATAAAAAATTAATTTTTTAAGTGGCTATGAGAAAAATTATATATGCAGCTTGCATTATATCTCTACCAGTCACACTGTTAAACTTAAGTCATGGCAAAATTTTCCAATAAGAAAGGTTTTGAGGAACTGTGTGACAAAATCTGGATCTAGTGAGACCTAATGCCCTATAGCAGGGCATAGGNAAAAAAAAAAAAAAAATCTTTAACACACTATTTCCTCATTCACTCTATAAATATTTGTACTCAATGTGTGCCAAGTACAATACTAGGCAGGTACCAAGGGATTAAGAGGTAAGCAAAACAGCCCCTATCTTTGTAAATTCTTAGAGTATGAGGAGGGAAGGATAAGTCCATTTAATCACAAAATGGTATCAGAGATTATAGTCACTGATCTAATTTACAGTGGCAAGTCCAAGCAAACTTCAATGAACAAATACTTAAATAAACCTAAAGGCTGAAAAGCCAACCAGAGAAAAGTCAAGGCATCTTTAAGGTGTGGACTCCAGAGTCAGTCACTGGATTTCAATCTAGGCTCACTATATAACAAGTGTATACATTTAACCACTTTTCTAACCTGAGTCTTGGTTTCTTCATTTTTAAATAACAGGTAACAATAGTACTTTCCCCATAAAGTTGTGAAGCTTTAAAAAGTATTAATGCAATATGCCTGAGTATAATAAGCCTGTAGTAAATATTATGTTACTGTCATTAACATTGGCAAAAGCTCAAAAAAGGACAAAGAGCTAGTGACAGTTGGAGGAAAACTTAAAAACAGCTGAAATGCAGTGAATGACCGGGGACAGGTAAGTAGGAAATAAAGCATGAAGACCTTATTAGCTATGCTATCAAATTCTGAAGTCTCTCACTAAAGTGGCTACTGAACACTTGAAATGTGGCTAGTTCAAATTAAGATATGCTGTGCGTGTAAAATACACACCACCTTGAACACCTAGTATGAAAAAGAAAAGTATCTTAATTTTTAAAATATCAGTTACATGTTGAAATGATACTTAAGATATACTACGTTAAAAAATATATACTACAATTACAAACCCAAAAGACAGAAACAACCCAAGTGACACTGACAGCTGAACGGATAGACAAAATGGGATATATACATACCATACTATACACATACAATGGAGTATCCTTCAGCCTTAAAGAAGAAGGAAATTCTGTCACATGCTGAAACATGAATGAAACCTAAGGACACTATGCTAAGTGAAATAAGGCAGCCACAAAAGGACCAATATTATGATTTCACTCTTATGAGAAACCTAAGTAGTCAAATTCATAGAGACAAAAAGCAGAATGGTTCTTGCCAGAGGCTGGCAGGATGGGATAATGGGGAACTATTGTTCACAGGTACAGGGTTTCAGTTTAAGATGAAAAGAATTCTAGAGATGGATGGTGGTGATGGTTGCCCAACAATATGAATGTATTTAAGGTCACTGAAATAACTGCACACTCAAAAATGGTTCGGATGGTAAATTTTATGTTCTAAGTATTCTAATAAAAAATTAATTTTTTAAGTGGCTATGAGAAAAATTATATATGCAGCTTGCATTATATCTCTACCAGTCACACTGTTAAACTTAAGTCATGGCAAAATTTTCCAATAAGAAAGGTTTTGAGGAACTGTGTGACAAAATCTGGATCTAGTGAGACCTAATGCCCTATAGCAGGGCATAGGGCTGACGCAAATTTCCATAAAGGGATAGACAGTACTTTTTCAGCTCTATGGGCTGTGCTGAAAGTACAGATAATATAAAGGTGAATGGGCATGGTGAATTTGGCTCACTCTAGTTGGCTGCTATTTGCTAAGTCAAGTCAGTCGTGTCCGACTCTCTGCAACCCCATAGATGGCAGCCCACCAGGCTCCTCCATCCCTGGGATTCTCCAGGCAAGAATACTGGAGTGGGTTGCCATTTCCTTCTCCAACGCACGAAAGTGGAAAGTGAAAGGGAAGTCACTCAGTCGTGTCTGACTCCTAGCGACCCCATGGACTGCAACCTACCAGGCTCCTCCGTCCATGGGATTTGCTAGGCAAGAGTACTGGAGTGGGCTGCCATTGCCTTCTCCACTAGTTGGCTAACACCTGCCTTAAGACATTCACTGTAAGCAACAGCTCCTACCAGCTCAGTCTTAATTTTCAGGAATCAAATAAACCAGTTTTATAGTCATAGCCTAAAATATTCCATAGGGAGAGGTATTTACTACCATGGAAATCAGGAAACACTACAAATTAGTGCTGTTTTCCCCCAAAGAACTAGCTGATAAACATCTACAAACACACCACTTAGCTTAGGTAAAGAATTAACTTCTCTCCTATGCATTTAAAAGCATATTGGCTGGAAAAACAGTCATTCAAAACTTTCTTTTTTTTTTTGTCGGCAAAGAGTCGGACACAACTGAGTGACTGAAATGAACTGATTCAAATCTTTCTGGGTTGTGTGGTTGAGATGAAGCTTCTCAGTTAAGGTTGCTCTAAAAAAAAAAAAAGAAAGAAAGAAAGAAAGGCTCTTCTAGAAAAATTGTTTCAGTAACTAGAAGCGAGAATGAACATCCTGTGGCAGTCAAGAGGGTTAAGCTGAAGGGAGAGAACTTTCAAATGAAGCCATGAGAGGAGGGCAGAAAACAATGAGATTATGTATAAACCAGCTGCCCAAATTCACAAACGCAGAGGGAGACTTTGGGACTTGAGCATTTGCAGATTTTGGTATCCACAGTGGGTCCTGGAACCAATCCCTGGCAACACCGAGGGACAACTGTACTGCACTCAGTAAACACTAAGTAACTGGTGATGGTGGTGGTGGTTCAGTCACTAAGTCATGTCTGACTCTTGCAACCCCATGGACTGTAGCCCACCAAGCTCCTCTGTTCATGGGATTTTCCAAGCAAGAATACTAGAGTGGGTTGCCATTTCCTTTCCAGCATATCTTCCCAACTCAGGGATCAAACTTGTGTCTCCCACTTTGCTGGCAGATTCTTTACAGCTGAGCCACCAGGGAAGCACATCTTCCCAAACCAGGGATCGAACCCAGATCTCTCTCACTGCAGGCAGATTATTTACCAGACTGAGCCACCAGGGAAGCCCAAGAACACTGGAATGGGTAGCCTGTCCCTTCTCCAGGGGATCTTCCCAACCCAGGAATCGAACTGGGGTTTCTGGCATTGCAGGCAGATTCCTTACCAGCTGAGATACCAGGGAAGTCCTAAGTAATTGGTACTGATTATTAATTACCCATTATCATGCATATGGTCTAGATTCAGTTATAAACAAATATTTACTTAGCCCATACCATGTGCTAGGCTTTGGTAACACTATTGGGAACAACCACAGATCTTCTCTAGTGCACACACAAAAAATTAATCAAATAATCACATGAATACAGGCCTTTAAGTTGTAATAACCTATGACCCAAACCAGGATACTGTGAGAAAGTACAATGGGGAATCTCAACCTACTCTGGAAAATCAAGGATACTTCTTTGAGAAAGTGACCTTTGCGCTCAGTGGGAATAGCCAAAGAGTGAGAGGCATTCTGGATAGCAAGAACAAACTGCAGAAAACTCCTCAGGCAGGGGGAAAAAAGAGTGATTAACAGACCAAGGAACTAAAAAGTCAGTAAGGCAAGAGCCAAGTGACCAAGGAGGAAAGATGGCATCAGACTGGAGAGGCAGGAAGGAACCTTATCACACAAGGCCTCAGGGCCCCATTAAGTCAAGTCCAAGATCAGTGGGGAGTTGTTAGTTTATGTAGAGGGTAACATGATCTGATTAATATTTTTCAGAGACTGCTCTAGGAGTTAATGGGGGTGCAGGGAGGGATTGACCAGTAGGCTACCACAGTTTCTAGGTGAGAAATAATGGCAACTTAGTGAAGTCAATTCTCAATCTTAAAACTACCTACATAATCTATTAAATACCCCAATGCAGCAGTTTTTGGCCTCAGGACACCAGTATTACAGATTTGAAACCCCACAGAGCTTTTGAAACTCCATGGAGCTTTTAAGCAGGTTAAAGCTACTGATATACTAGAAATTAAAACTAAGAAATCTTTAAAAATATTAATTCACAATAATAAACCCAGTACATTAATAGAAGCATTTTCTTTTTTTTTTTTAACCAAAAGTAACTATTTTCCTAGTGTGAAGAATAACTTTTAAATTTTTGTAAATAACTTCAGTCTCATATTGGAAGACAATTGGAGTTTTACATCTGTCTTGGTATCCCACATCTTACAGATTCTGAAAAAGTATGTTGTTTGTTTTTGAGAAAATTAGAGTGAAAAAAATATCTCGGGAAATTATGAAAGCAGTGTTGACCTTATGATCCTCCTAGAAGGGCTATGGGGACCCCCAGACCATATTAAGAACTGCTGCTTGAGTAACAGAAAGTCAAGTAATCACAACAAAACGCTTCATAGCAGGAAAGCTACACAGACAGACAGTAACAAGTGTTACAGACAATGGAAAGTAACTGGAATCTTCATGTACTGTTGGCAGGAATAAAAACTGGTATGTACAACCACTTTGGAAAATAGTTTGGCAGTCCCAAGAGCAGGTCAAGAGACAGCTATCACATGACCCAATAATTCAACTCAAAAGGCATATGCTCAAGAATATGTCCACAAAAAATTTGTATAAGTATTCACCTTGGCATTATTCATAATAGTCAAAAAGTAGAGACACTATATGTCCATCAATTGATGAATGAATCAACTGGAGAAATAAAATGTGACATACGCTGGAATATTATTCAGCAGTAAAATACATGCTACAACACAGATGAAGCTTGGAAACATTGTGTTTCTTAAGAAACCAGGCACAAGTTTTCAAAATCTGGTGTGTATTTTACCCCTTCAGCACATTTCAAATCAGTCCAACCACATTTTAAGGGCTCAACAGTCAGACATGGCCTGAGGCATGCCTGTGGACCAAAGTTCTAGATCTACACTATAAACTCTTTGTTTTAAACGATGTTTGTGATAATGACCCTGAGTCAGTGTAATTTCCCCTATCAAGGAAAAGTTCAATTCTATTCAGTACAATATGTACATTATATCTAAGGATGTTCATAACATGTACATTATGTTAATATTTTTCTAAAAGATTCAAGTGATGAAGATATTTCCCCAAACTAGAATACACTGCCTGATTATTTCAGATGACTATAGTTCAAAATCTTAAGACTATAGTCTAGAGAACTATAAAAATCCCAGAGCAACCTAGTTAGGAGCTAGTATATAGAAGTCCCATCCTTTCTCTGCACTAATTTTAACCACAACATTCTCCTGGACTTCATCTTGCTTGCTGACACTTAGAAATCCTCAAACTGTTTCCAGTAGCAAATAATGAGTAAGTAAGAGAAAACATAATTTCATACACAGGGATTTTGCCATTACACAATTTAAAAAATCTATTTACTTACATCATCATGAAAACCCTTACTAATGAAACCACCTTGGAAAGACACAGTAAAAGTTTATATTCCAACAACCTTTAGGTAAAAATTTAAACATTACCCCATTGAGCACTCAACAAAAAAATAAACTTCACATTAATTTCAAAAACTATAAGCTTTATCATTGACCTGGAATGAGTTAAAATTGGATACAAACTGTATTAAAGTATTCTGTTTCTCCCTGTTACAAACAGAAACAGAGAGAAAAATAAGAAACTTAATAACCACCTTACAACTTGTTTATACCTTATCCAAGAAATGTAATATAATTTCATCCAATCAATCAGAACACTCATATACATACTCCAGAATACTAGAGTGGGTAGCCTTTCCTTTCTCCAGTGGATCTTCCAGACCCAGGAATTGAACCAGGGTCTCCTGCAAAAAAGGCGGGTTCTTTACCAACTGAGCTATCACAGAAGCCCTGAGACTATTTCAGCACAGTGTAGTAAAAGAATTTACATTACACAGAAAACAGATTTTTAAACTATAGAAAATGGGATGTGTTTAATAGAAAGCCTAAGCTTTCAATATTATCTTTTGTAGGTCTTATGCTTATCCTTTTTACCTTTAAGATTACATAAGAACTTTCAGGACCAAATACTTCCCAATTTTTTACAAAAAATTTTCAGTGAAATCTCAACGTCATTAAGCTTATTTTATTGATGAATTTTAATCTGTAGTAAAGTTTAAATCTGTGAAACGCTTAGAGAAAAACTTAAAATTATAGATTACAGAACTTCTCTTGTGCTTCAAGTAGAATTTTTCAAACCATGTGAAAACTACTTTTCTTATTCTTGTACATTTTTGCAAATATACTTCCCCTAACAGAGCCCACAGGTAGTTCAATTTGTCTTCAGGTTCTTAATCCAATGAATGATAAGCTTAAATTTTTATCACATTTTCTACTTCAAAAGAAAGTATTTATCAAAATTAAAATTCAACTACCATGAGAAAAAAATTGCTGCAGAAAGACTTTATCTGTTAAAATTTTACTTTGGTTACAGAGGAGTAAAACTAAAACTTCCACAGAATTTGAAATTCTAGTTTCACCATCAAAAAAGTTTAAAAATCCTCACAGATAACAGTAAAATAAACTGATCTAAATGAATTTTTCTATTTACAAAATATTGACTTTCTTTATAATCTTTTACAGTAAAACGCTTAAGCATAGCTGCTTTATGCAGCCAGAATAATGGAGACCTGAACTTGAAATCCTAGAAACAACAACTACGGTCTTCAAAAGTTAACATGGCTACACACTTACTAGAGTAACAAAAATAAAAAAGACTGATATTATCAAATGTTTGTAGGAAGGTGGAGCAACAGGAATTCCCATGCACTGTCAGTGGGATTGTGAAGTACAAGCACTTTAAAATAAAAAACCACAGTTCCTTATGAAACTAAACATTCAGCTTCCCTGTTACACACACTCATTCCACTTCTAAGCATTAACAAGATAGATAAAAGCATTCATCCAACAAAAAGTTGTATAGAAGTGTTTAGAGCAACTAACTGGAAAGAGTCCAGGTGACTTTCAATATGAAAATGGATAAATTATGGTGTTCTATTCATACAGTGGAAGACAAAAAGCAATAAAAAAGAAAGAACTACTGATGATACTTAATCAGTTCAGTTCAGTTGCTCAGTCATGTACGACTCTTCGCGACCCCGTGAATCGCAGCATGCCAGGCCTCCCTGTCCATCATCAACTCCTGGTGTTTACCTAAACTCCTGTCCATTGAGTCGGTGATGCCATCTAGCCATCTCATCCTCTGTCATCCCCTTCTCCTCCTGCCCCTAATCCCTCCCAGCATCAGTCTTTTCCAATGAGTCAACTCTTCTCATGAGGTGGCCAAAGTACTGGAGTTTCAGCTTCAGCATCATTCCTTCCAAAGAAATCCCAGGGCTGATCTCCTTTAGAATGGACTGGTTGGATCTCCTTGCAGTCCAAGGGACTCTTAGGAGTCTTCTCCGACACCACAGTTCAAAAACAATTCTTTGGTGCTCAGCCTTCTTCACAGTCCAACTCTCACATCTATAAATGACCACTGGAAAAACCATAGCCTTGACTAGACGGACCTTTGTTGGCAAAGTAATGTCTCTGCCTTTCAATATGCTATTTAGGTTGGTCATAACTTTTCTTCCAAGGAGTAACATGAGTCTCAAAACCCTAAGCTGAATGAAAAGCCTTACCCAACAGAGTGTATACTGTATACCATTTATGTGAAACTCTATATTTAACTTATATGCAGAGTACATCATGAGAAACGCTGCGCTGGAAGAAGCACATGCTGGAATCAAGATTGCTGGTAGAAATATCAATAACCTCAGATACGCAGATGACACCACTCTTATGGCAGAGAGTGAAGAGGAACTAAAAAGCCTGTTGATGAAAGTGAAAGAGGAGAGTGAAAAGGTTGGCTTAACTAAGATCATGGCATCTGGTCCCATCACTTCATGGGAAATAGATGGGGAAACAGTGGAAGACTTTATTTGGGGGGGG
>SJYW01015301.1:443025-497493 GCA_006410735.1 Raphicerus campestris
AAAAAAAAAAAAGAAAGAAAGAAAGAAAGGCTCTTCTAGAAAAATTGTTTCAGTAACTAGAAGCGAGAATGAACATCCTGTGGCAGTCAAGAGGGTTAAGCTGAAGGGAGAGAACTTTCAAATGAAGCCATGAGAGGAGGGCAGAAAACAACGAGATTATGTATAAACCAGCTGCCCAAATTCACAAACGCAGAGGGAGACTTTGGGACTTGAGCATTTGCAGATTTTGGTATCCACAGTGGGTCCTGGAACCAATCCCTGGCAACACCGAGGGACAACTGTACTGCACTCAGTAAACACTAAGTAACTGGTGATGGTGGTGGTGGTGGTTCAGTCACTAAGTCATGTCTGACTCTTGCAACCCCATGGACTGTAGCCCACCAAGCTCCTCTGTTCATGGGATTTTCCAAGCAAGAATACTAGAGTGGGTTGCCATTTCCTTTCCAGCATATCTTCCCAACTCAGGGATCAAACTTGTGTCTCCCACTTTGCTGGCAGATTCTTTACAGCTGAGCCACCAGGGAAGCACATCTTCCCAAACCAGGGATCGAACCCAGATCTCTCTCACTGCAGGCAGATTATTTACCAGACTGAGCCACCAGGGAAGCCCAAGAACACTGGAATGGGTAGCCTGTCCCTTCTCCAGGGGATCTTCCCAACCCAGGAATCGAACTGGGGTTTCTGGCATTGCAGGCAGATTCCTTACCAGCTGAGATACCAGGGAAGTCCTAAGTAATTGGTACTGATTATTAATTACCCATTATCATGCATATGGTCTAGATTCAGTTATAAACAAATATTTACTTAGCCCATACCATGTGCTAGGCTTTGGTAACACTATTGGGAACAACCACAGATCTTCTCTAGTGCACACACAAAAAATTAATCAAATAATCACATGAATACAGGCCTTTAAGTTGTAATAACCTATGACCCAAACCAGGATACTGTGAGAAAGTACAATGGGGAATCTCAACCTACTCTGGAAAATCAAGGATACTTCTTTGAGAAAGTGACCTTTGCGCTCAGTGGGAATAGCCAAAGAGTGAGAGGCATTCTGGATAGCAAGAACAAACTGCAGAAAACTCCTCAGGCAGGGGGAAAAAAGAGTGATTAACAGACCAAGGAACTAAAAAGTCAGTAAGGCAAGAGCCAAGTGACCAAGGAGGAAAGATGGCATCAGACTGGAGAGGCAGGAAGGAACCTTATCACACAAGGCCTCAGGGCCCCATTAAGTCAAGTCCAAGATCAGTGGGGAGTTGTTAGTTTATGTAGAGGGTAACATGATCTGATTAATATTTTTCAGAGACTGCTCTAGGAGTTAATGGGGGTGCAGGGAGGGATTGACCAGTAGGCTACCACAGTTTCTAGGTGAGAAATAATGGCAACTTAGTGAAGTCAATTCTCAATCTTAAAACTACCTACATAATCTATTAAATACCCCAATGCAGCAGTTTTTGGCCTCAGGACACCAGTATTACAGATTTGAAACCCCACAGAGCTTTTGAAACTCCATGGAGCTTTTAAGCAGGTTAAAGCTACTGATATACTAGAAATTAAAACTAAGAAATCTTTAAAAATATTAATTCACAATAATAAACCCATTACATTAATAGAAGCATTTTCTTTTTTTTTTTAACCAAAAGTAACTATTTTCCTAGTGTGAAGAATAACTTTTAAATTTTTGTAAATAACTTCAGTCTCATATTGGAAGACAATTGGAGTTTTACATCTGTCTTGGTATCCCACATCTTACAGATTCTGAAAAAGTATGTTGTTTGTTTTTGAGAAAATTAGAGTGAAAAAAATATCTCGGGAAATTATGAAAGCAGTGTTGACCTTATGATCCTCCTAGAAGGGCTATGGGGACCCCCAGACCATATTAAGAACTGCTGCTTGAGTAACAGAAAGTCAAGTAATCACAACAAAACGCTTCATAGCAGGAAAGCTACACAGACAGTAACAAGTGTTACAGACAATGGAAAGTAACTGGAATCTTCATGTATTGTTGGCAGGAATAAAAACTGGTATGTACAACCACTTTGGAAAATAGTTTGGCAGTCCCAAGAGCAGGTCAAGAGACAGCTATCACATGACCCAATAATTCAACTCAAAAGGCATATGCTCAAGAATATGTCCACAAAAAATTTGTATAAGTATTCACCTTGGCATTATTCATAATAGTCAAAAAGTAGAGACACTATATGTCCATCAATTGATGAATGAATCAACTGGAGAAATAAAATGTGACATACGCTGGAATATTATTCAGCAGTAAAATACATGCTACAACACAGATGAAGCTTGGAAACATTGTGTTTCTTAAGAAACCAGGCACAAGTTTTCAAAATCTGGTGTGTATTTTACCCCTTCAGCACATTTCAAATCAGTCCAACCACATTTTAAGGGCTCAACAGTCAGACATGGCCTGAGGCATGCCTGTGGACCAAAGTTCTAGATCTACACTATAAACTCTTTGTTTTAAACGATGTTTGTGATAATGACCCTGAGTCAGTGTAATTTCCCCTATCAAGGAAAAGTTCAATTCTATTCAGTACAATATGTACATTATATCTAAGGATGTTCATAACATGTACATTATGTTAATATTTTTCTAAAAGATTCAAGTGATGAAGATATTTCCCCAAACTAGAATACACTGCCTGATTATTTCAGATGACTATAGTTCAAAATCTTAAGACTATAGTCTAGAGAACTATAAAAATCCCAGAGCAACCTAGTTAGGAGCTAGTATATAGAAGTCCCATCCTTTCTCTGCACTAATTTTAACCACAACATTCTCCTGGACTTCATCTTGCTTGCTGACACTTAGAAATCCTCAAACTGTTTCCAGTAGCAAATAATGAGTAAGTAAGAGAAAACATAATCTCATACACAGGGATTTTGCCATTACACAATTTAAAAAATCTATTTACTTACATCATCATGAAAACCCTTACTAATGAAACCACCTTGGAAAGACACAGTAAAAGTTTATATTCCAACAACCTTTAGGTAAAAATTTAAACATTACCCCATTGAGCACTCAACAAAAAAATAAACTTCACATTAATTTCAAAAACTATAAGCTTTATCATTGACCTGGAATGAGTTAAAATTGAATACAAACTGTATTAAAGTATTCTGTTTCTCCCTGTTACAAACAGAAACAGAGAGAAAAATAAGAAACTTAATAACCACCTTACAACTTGTTTATACCTTATCCAAGAAATGTAATATAATTTCATCCAATCAATCAGAACACTCATATACATACTCCAGAATACTAGAGTGGGTAGCCTTTCCTTTCTCCAGTGGATCTTCCAGACCCAGGAATTGAACCAGGGTCTCCTGCAAAAAAGGCGGGTTCTTTACCAACTGAGCTATCACAGAAGCCCTGAGACTATTTCAGCACAGTGTAGTAAAAGAATTTACATTACACAGAAAACAGATTTTTAAACTATAGAAAATGGGATGTGTTTAATAGAAAGCCTAAGCTTTCAATATTATCTTTTGTAGGTCTTATGCTTATCCTTTTTACCTTTAAGATTACATAAGAACTTTCAGGACCAAATACTTCCCAATTTTTTACAAAAAATTTTCAGTGAAATCTCAATGTCATTAAGCTTATTTTATTGATGAATTTTAATCTGTAGTAAAGTTTAAATCTGTGAAACGCTTAGAGAAAAACTTAAAATTATAGATTACAGAACTTCTCTTGTGCTTCAAGTAGAATTTTTCAAACCATGTGAAAACTACTTTTCTTATTCTTGTACATTTTTGCAAATATACTTCCCCTAACAGAGCCCACAGGTAGTTCAATTTGTCTTCAGGTTCTTAATCCAATGAATGATAAGCTTAAATTTTTATCACATTTTCTACTTCAAAAGAAAGTATTTATCAAAATTAAAATTCAACTACCATGAGAAAAAAATTGCTGCAGAAAGACTTTATCTGTTAAAATTTTACTTTGGTTACAGAGGAGTAAAACTAAAACTTCCACAGAATTTGAAATTCTAGTTTCACCATCAAAAAAGTTTAAAAATCCTCACAGATAACAGTAAAATAAACTGATCTAAATGAATTTTTCTATTTACAAAATATTGACTTTCTTTATAATCTTTTACAGTAAAACGCTTAAGCATAGCTGCTTTATGCAGCCAGAATAATGGAGACCTGAACTTGAAATCCTAGAAACAACAACTACGGTCTTCAAAAGTTAACATGGCTACACACTTACTAGAGTAACAAAAATAAAAAAGACTGATATTATCAAATGTTTGTAGGAAGGTGGAGCAACAGGAATTCCCATGCACTGTCAGTGGGATTGTGAAGTACAAGCACTTTAAAATAAAAAACCACAGTTCCTTATGAAACTAAACATTCAGCTTCCCTGTTACACACACTCATTCCACTTCTAAGCATTAACAAGATAGATAAAAGCATTCATCCAACAAAAAGTTGTATAGAAGTGTTTAGAGCAACTAACTGGAAAGAGTCCAGGTGACTTTCAATATGAAAATGGATAAATTATGGTGTTCTATTCATACAGTGGAAGACAAAAAGCAATAAAAAAGAAAGAACTACTGATGATACTTAATCAGTTCAGTTCAGTTGCTCAGTCATGTACGACTCTTCGCGACCCCGTGAATCGCAGCATGCCAGGCCTCCCTGTCCATCATCAACTCCTGGTGTTTACCTAAACTCCTGTCCATTGAGTCGGTGATGCCATCTAGCCATCTCATCCTCTGTCATCCCCTTCTCCTCCTGCCCCTAATCCCTCCCAGCATCAGTCTTTTCCAATGAGTCAACTCTTCTCATGAGGTGGCCAAAGTACTGGAGTTTCAGCTTCAGCATCATTCCTTCCAAAGAAATCCCAGGGCTGATCTCCTTTAGAATGGACTGGTTGGATCTCCTTGCAGTCCAAGGGACTCTTAGGAGTCTTCTCCGACACCACAGTTCAAAAACAATTCTTTGGTGCTCAGCCTTCTTCACAGTCCAACTCTCACATCTATAAATGACCACTGGAAAAACCATAGCCTTGACTAGACGGACCTTTGTTGGCAAAGTAATGTCTCTGCCTTTCAATATGCTATTTAGGTTGGTCATAACTTTTCTTCCAAGGAGTAACATGAGTCTCAAAACCCTAAGCTGAATGAAAAGCCTTACCCAACAGAGTGTATACTGTATACCATTTATGTGAAACTCTATATTTAACTTATATGCAGAGTACATCATGAGAAACGCTGCGCTGGAAGAAGCACATGCTGGAATCAAGATTGCTGGTAGAAATATCAATAACCTCAGATACGCAGATGACACCACTCTTATGGCAGAGAGTGAAGAGGAACTAAAAAGCCTGTTGATGAAAGTGAAAGAGGAGAGTGAAAAGGTTGGCTTAACTAAGATCATGGCATCTGGTCCCATCACTTCATGGGAAATAGATGGGGAAACAGTGGAAGACTTTATTTGGGGGGGGGCTCCAAAATCACTGCAGATGGTGACTGCAGCCATGAAATTAAAAGATGCTTATTCCTTGGAAGGAAAGTTATGACCAACCTAGATAGCATATTCAGAAGCAGACACCAGAAGACTTCGGATTACACAGGTGTACCTATTTGTGTAAACTCGTGGAATGGCAACTGACTGCATTTCACTGCAAGTCAAATTTACCTTCAAAAATTTTAAGTTGAAAACCTGAACGCAAGGGTTCAGTTCAGTTGCTTGGTTGTACTCAACTCTTCGCAATCCCATGGACTGCAGCACGCCAGGCTTCCCTGTTCATCACCAACTCTCAGGGCTTACTCAAACACATCCGTTGAGTCGGAGATGCCATCCAACCATCTCATCTTCTTTCGTTCCCTTCTCCTCCCACCCTAAATGTTTCCCAGCATGANTGCAGCACGCCAGGCTTCCCTGTTCATCACCAACTCTCAGGGCTTACTCAAACACATCCGTTGAGTCGGAGATGCCATCCAACCATCTCATCTTCTTTCGTTCCCTTCTCCTCCCGCCCTAAATGTTTCCCAGCATGAGGGTCTTTTCAAATGAGTCAGTTCTTCGCATCAGGTGGCCAAAGTATTGGAGTTTCAGCTTTAGCATCAGTCCTTCCAATGAATATTCAAGACTGATTTCCTTTAGGATGGACTGGTTGGATCTCCTTGCTGTCAAGAGTCTTCTCCAACACCATAGTTGGAAGTGTAACATATACTACTACTTGCAACTTGCTTTGAATTGCATCCAAAAGATAAAACTGACCAATAAATGACTAATTGTTTGATAAAGCAAATAAAGCAAGATGCTAACTGCAGGTGATGGACACATGAGAATTCACTGCAAAATTATTCCAACTTTCCTGTATGCTGGAAAATATTTTAAAAATTAAGGGAAAATTTTACAGGAAAGTTGAGAGACCAAAAAATTAGGGATTCAAAAGGTGGTCAAAGTTTCTTACGATGCTACACATTCTTACTACTTGATAGAACACACCACCGTTCATAATCATATAAACAAATACCGCAATTATTTATTGTTCCTTAAGGGAAACTTACAGGTACGTTTCATTTCTGCTTCTTCATAAACTGTTCACACTGTCTTGATATCTGCTGACCAACTGTCTGAGATCAATTCAGAAGTTCAGAATATTCAAATATTCTGGGACGTATATTTAACAAAAACTAAAATGATTTAAGTTCTTCAAGATCATTAATTAACTGCAATAACTGTATTCCTGAATAGATTTTAAGCGGTAAATTACTTTTAAATTTCCTCCATTAACTCCACGTTCGAGCTCTTTCATCTGACTGCAACTGCCAACATGTGAATAACGTTGCTATTCCTCTAAAATCAAACAAAAACCTCCCCAACGACTGTCATCTAAAGAATGACAAATACACTTTAAAAAAAAAAACAAACAGAACCAGCATGTCCTCAATGAAAGTCATCCACCTTTCTCCTTAAGTCTAGTTCTCTTAAGATTTGGCTGAAAGCAATTTCTACGTCATAGCTCATTTTTTTTCTTTAAAGACTGGAAGGTGGCAAAGATTTCAGCGGTCAAAACGCAGAACTAAATGCACACGTGCTCCTTACCCCAAAAATCTACTTTAACCCCCAGGCAGATAAAACAATAAGCACCTCCTCTTTTTTTTTTTTTTTTTTTTACTTCAAGAGACAAAACCGCAGACCCGGCTAAGCCAAACCCTCGCCCAGCCTCCACCCCGCCCAAGCCAGGCGGCGGGTCTCTTTCCTTTGTGCGGAGTCAGAGGGAGGCGGCTGGAGGCGGGGAGCTGAAGGAGGCGGCTGGGGTCGGCGGACGCCGCAGCAAGAGGAAGGTGCCGAGGACAGCGGCATCGGCGCGTCCCATAAACAGGCCACGAGGCCCCGCCACAAACCTCTGCGGTGTCCCCAAGCGCAAACCCACAAAGCTGGATGTGATCTAATTTGGGATCAGATCCAGGAGAAAGGCCGAGGGCACCTCCGGAGACGACCCCTTCCTCCCAAGCCCTTGCAAAAGAGACTCCTCCTGCCGCTGGCGGAGGTCCTGCCGCCATCCCCACCCCGCCCCGAGCCTGGCGCGGCCCTCACCTGCTGGACGGAGCTGTTCTCGGGCACTGCGAACTCCTCCTTCTCCTTCGGGGTCTTCACGGTGACTTTCATGATCTTGGGTTCCGTGGAGGCGGTGGCGGCGGGGGCGCCGGCACCTTCGGCCGCGGCGGCGTTGTCCTGGGAACTCGGAGGGCCGCCGCTTTCACCATTCTCGGCCATGGCGGCGGCGGTGACTCAGGCGCAAAGGAGGGAGCGGGTGAGCGAGCGGGAGCCAGGCAACGCCAGAACCGGCCTGGCCGAGCAGCGGAGAATGTGGGGCACGCTACCTCACTGACAACTGGCTCAGGGCCGCCCTGGCGGGCGAGGAGGCGCGGAGCTTGGCGTGGGCTCCGGCGCAGGCCCGGGTCGGGCGCTCAGCAGCCGCTGTGTGTTCAGACGGCGATGAGTCGCAGCGACATCCGCAGCAGCCACCGCCGCCGCCGCTTCCTCCTCCCCGCCCCTCCCCCTACGCCGCTCTGCCCGCGCCGCGCGGGGCACGCCGGGTAAGGCAGCTGGCGACGTCGCCGAGTCATGCCCGGCCGGCGCGGTTTGTTTCTCTGATCTTTCCCTTTCCTGCTCCATTGCTCAAAGCGTAGGCGCGTCCAGAGTGAAGGACTGAAAACAAAGTGGGGTGGAAGAGGTCGGTTCATTCCTTCTTATCCCTTTCACCAAAAAATAAATTGGGGTGTTCTGGGAGGCACCGTTAAGGGCGCACGAGGATGACGTCACGGCTAGCGAAATTACTGGAAAGGGAGCTAGATCACCGGGCGCTGCGGCCGGAAGTGCGCCTGCGCCGTGGCAGGCCAGCTAGTTCCCCACCCTCTCACCTCACTCTGGCGGTTACGGTGCGCATCCCCTAGGAGACTGAGCGTGCTTCACGTTGTACCCCACTGGGAGGAGGGTCTGTAACAAATGCCCGCGAGGGTTTTTTTTGTAGTTGATATTTAAATGTGCTTAAGTTTTGCGTACTTTAAAATTTTTAAACGCTTGCTTTTACTACACGGTGCGCTAGAATTGAAAGATACATTAATGGACGAAAAAAATCCTCATCATAAAGAAAGGAAAATGGAGTACGCCCCTGTAGCCCACCCTGCTGTATTCCGAGCAGTCAGTGCTCCGGGGCCAGAGCCTCCCACCCTGGTCAGCCAGGTTTGGTCAGGTGATCAGGCCTATGTTGGCAACGGCGAGCTAGCCCACCTGTGAATTATCTGTGAATACTGTCCCGTAAGATGTTTGGGGCAGAAACATTGTATCCAAGGCATGCCTTCCCGGCTGGGACAGCACAATGTAGCTGAGGTGTTCATTGTATATTCTATCAAATTAACTTACTGCTCTGTTTCAGACTTTAGGTGACGCAAAAGGTTCAAAAATTATTTTCTGTGTAATACATGAGTAAGTAAGAAACAGGAAGTTACTGTTCCCCTAAAGAATATTAAATTTGAAATGACCTCATCACTTGCCTTTAACTTTAAAGATGACTTGCAAGGAATATACAACACTGGACATAAACTTTATCAACCAGTATTGCACAAATGTAAACTTTGACACCACACCGTGACCCAGATGTTCAAAGATACACTTTGTATTTCTGTTCTTAAGCCGTCCAACTCTGTTCTGGCTCTTTTAAGTACTCTTGCATGAAGTCCACTTCTTAGCAGAGCCACTCTGAAATCTGGGTCTAAAGTTCTGAACGTATAAATTGCTATAGCGATGTCATTTCATATCAGCGAAGTTTTTGGCAGCAATTTTCAACAACGTGAAGAAATGACACAGAGCTTTCTGCTAAAGAATGGCTGTTTACATATGTTTAGATGTGAAGTTATCATTATTCCTCAAGGTAGAAAGTTCCACCGTTGGAAACCATTTATCTCTGCACTTATGAAGTTGCTCTGTGATTATCTGTTTCTTACATTAATTTCTAAAAAGTTTTGATGTCTGTGCACTATTTATGAAGTCATATAATTTATCTGTAAACATATACGGTATAGTAATTCATTATGGACCTTTTTAGAAACAGCCCTACCCTGTAAGAAACTTTTGAGGCATGGGTTTAGATCAGGGATTGGCAAACTTTCAGAGACTAGATCCTAGGTATGTTGGGCTTTGTGAGCCATGCGTTCTCTGTCTCAAATACTCAGCTCTGCCCTCATATCACGAAGCAACCATAGACAATACATACAAGACTAAGCCTGATTGTGTCCTGGTAAAACTACTTAGAAAAAAAACCAATTTGACCCAGGAGGTCTAAATGTCTATTTGAGGCATTTTCTGTTTAATATCTTTTGTTTATTAATAGTCTAGAAAAAAATTACAAGAGTGTACTTCATTCATTATAAACATTGAGTACATTAATGTTGAAGATACAGAGGAATAAGATTCAGTCTCTGCCCTCAAAAAACTTAGAAGCAAGTTGGATGTGGGGTAAAAAATGGAAGGAGGGGGAGATAAGCAGTGTCATGCTGATATGTGTTAAAAATCAACTCTTCAGAAAATAAGCTTTTTTTTTTTTAGCATTTCCCAATCCCCTTGATGTAAATACTTGCAAAATGGCCAATTTCAAGCTACCAACTTGAGGTCCTTGCTCACAAAATTCCTGACATTTTATCAAAAAGTTTTCATAAGTGAATATGAGCCATCTGTAAGTGGATAGATCCCGTTTTTTAAGTCTCAATATTCAAAATTCAACTATAATAATAAGAGGTTATTATTCACATGGTAGAAGAATTCTTCCTTGACAAAATGAGTCAATGGATTCAATCAGTCAACAAGAATTTATTGAGCAAACTTTAATCCTGTGTCCAGGAACTTACATAGTAACACAAGATGGTACATATGTCCGAAAGTTTTATAAATAACAGGCATTGGTCATGCTTCCATTGTCTCAAAATGAAGCCCAAGCTTCTTAACTAGGTACAAGGCCTTCCACAACTCCTAGTCTCTCAAGCTTCACTCCCATTACTCTATAGAAACGATCTGCTGCAGTCAAACAAGTTTATTCTCATCTCTAGAGATACTTGTACATTGTATTTTTCTCACCTAGGATCTCTCCTTCAATACACTTCCCCATGTGCCCATTATTACTGCTGCTTCCCTAATAGAAAACACCCAAACAGAATCATTTTTTTCTCTGACTTCCACCATAATTATTTGTACACATCACCTGATAATTCATCACTTGGAACATACCTGCTATTATCTAAAGCTATTTCTCCTGTTACCAGTCCAGTTCACACCCTCATTAATTCTGGCCTAGATTGCAACAATAACCTCCTCCAGATTCCCTTGCTTCCAGGTTGAAGTCACCATCCTCAAAACTATTTATTTTTGGTGACATATGTTATCCCTGTAGAACTAAACTTTGATTATGACACCCAGATAGTTGTCATTAGCTCTCCACAGAGTTTCAAAATAATATCTCATTCCTATCTTAACCCTAAATCAAGTGAGTCCACTAAGCATTCCAAGCTTGTTTGTGCTTTCCTGCCTCTAGGCTTCAACACAACATTTTCCCTGCAAATTGAAATTCTTATCTCTCATTTTGACTTCATTGTTTTACCCATCCTTCAAGACTTATCTGAAATGAGACTTTCCCTAACAGTTTTTCCCTGATAATGTTTTTTTGATCAGACGTGTTCTCTAAATACTCTATATTCCCATATGACTTTATTACCTTTCTGGTGTCACTTACCCATTCGGCCTTGTGTTATTCTTAGTTGTGTGCACATTTGTTTTATTAGACAAGGTCCTTGAAAACAGGGTCAAGTCTTGATTGTCATATGTACCACACAATCCCTAAGCTAATTTCTTGGCATGATAGCATTTTCTGCTAAAGTTAATGAATTATTGAACTGTCTCTTTTACCACTAGAGAAGAAATTCATTTAAATCAGTAAATCATATTTTATTCTCCTTTGTCTCCTGCAAGGTTTATGTCTCAGTGATAGATAGTGATACATACAATACTTAACTTGAACCTTACTTGCTTTGCAATAGTTTCAGAGGAGGGAAATGTTATTTCACNTTTTTTTTTTTTAGCATTTCCCAATCCCCTTGATGTAAATACTTGCAAAATGGCCAATTTCAAGCTACCAACTTGAGGTCCTTGCTCACAAAATTCCTGACATTTTATCAAAAAGTTTTCATAAGTGAATATGAGCCATCTGTAAGTGGATAGATCCCGTTTTTTAAGTCTCAATATTCAAAATTCAACTATAATAATAAGAGGTTATTATTCACATGGTAGAAGAATTCTTCCTTGACAAAATGAGTCAATGGATTCAATCAGTCAACAAGAATTTATTGAGCAAACTTTAATCCTGTGTCCAGGAACTTACATAGTAACACAAGATGGTACATATGTCCGAAAGTTTTATAAATAACAGGCATTGGTCATGCTTCCATTGTCTCAAAATGAAGCCCAAGCTTCTTAACTAGGTACAAGGCCTTCCACAACTCCTAGTCTCTCAAGCTTCACTCCCATTACTCTATAGAAACGATCTGCTGCAGTCAAACAAGTTTATTCTCATCTCTAGAGATACTTGTACATTGTATTTTTCTCACCTAGGATCTCTCCTTCAATACACTTCCCCATGTGCCCATTATTACTGCTGCTTCCCTAATAGAAAACACCCAAACAGAATCATTTTTTTCTCTGACTTCCACCATAATTATTTGTACACATCACCTGATAATTCATCACTTGGAACATACCTGCTATTATCTAAAGCTATTTCTCCTGTTACCAGTCCAGTTCACACCCTCATTAATTCTGGCCTAGATTGCAACAATAACCTCCTCCAGATTCCCTTGCTTCCAGGTTGAAGTCACCATCCTCAAAACTATTTATTTTTGGTGACATATGTTATCCCTGTAGAACTAAACTTTGATTATGACACCCAGATAGTTGTCATTAGCTCTCCACAGAGTTTCAAAATAATATCTCATTCCTATCTTAACCCTAAATCAAGTGAGTCCACTAAGCATTCCAAGCTTGTTTGTGCTTTCCTGCCTCTAGGCTTCAACACAACATTTTCCCTGCAAATTGAAATTCTTATCTCTCATTTTGACTTCATTGTTTTACCCATCCTTCAAGACTTATCTGAAATGAGACTTTCCCTAACAGTTTTTCCCTGATAATGTTTTTTTGATCAGACGTGTTCTCTAAATACTCTATATTCCCATATGACTTTATTACCTTTCTGGTGTCACCCATTCGGCCTTGTGTTATACTTAGTTGTGTGCACATTTGTTTTATTAGACAAGGTCCTTGAAAACAGGGTCAAGTCTTGATTGTCATATGTACCACACAATCCCTAAGCTAATTTCTTGGCATGATAGCATTTTCTGCTAAAGTTAATGAATTATTGAACTGTCTCTTTTACCACTAGAGAAGAAATTCATTTAAATCAGTAAATCATATTTTATTCTCCTTTGTCTCCTGCAAGGTTTATGTCTCAGTGATAGATAGTGATACATACAATACTTAACATGAACCTTACTTGCTTTGCAATAGTTTCAGAGGAGGGAAATGTTATTTCACCTCCTGCTTGGTGCAGGGGAAGGAAGGAAAGTCAGAGAAGGATTTTAAAGTAAAGTGAAGTGAAGTGAAGGAATTTGAGTCACATGTAAAGGAATGGATGTGATTTGGTTAACTGTGTTGAAAGGGGAAACTTCATGAGAAAGAGGCAGTGGTGAGAAATAGAAACTCTGCTTGGACATTGATCTTAAACTGTGGTCCACAGCCTAGGAACAGTCCATTAGTATCTCTAGGGCTACTTCCAAATCAAAGGGGAAAGGGTGAAATGTTCAGTAAGTTTCTGAGCCTTAATCCTGGAGAAGTGTTTATGGTGAGGAGGGTTGTTTATTAATTTGTCAACTAAAACTCTAGACCACTGGGTAGGATTTACAAATACATCTATGGCCACTACACACTTAGAATACAAGCTGCTCAGTTGGTTCCCACAGCTGTGCCAGCCAGCAGTGACACGAGAGAAGGAGTTATGTAGCAAGCGTCTCTGAAGAAAACACCTGTGGTTCTTATTTTGTTACAGTCTCCTCTTTTTTTTTTTTTTTTTTACTTTTTATTTTGAAATAATTATAGACTCACATGGAAGCAGCAAAAACAGTACTCCAAAGAGAACTGTGTACCCGTCACGAAATTTCCCTCTATGGTGACATCTTAAATTTTGTTGCACAATATTAAACTAGGAAATTGACATATTAACTAGGTTATAAGGCTTATTCAGTTTTTATCATATTTTTAAACCTTCATTGATTTTTGCATGTGTGTATATCTGTCCAATTTCATCCTGTGTATAAATTCATGTAACCATATCTAGATGCCAAGGTACAGAACTATTCCATCATCAGTCTCACCATTTTTTGTCATTCCTATACAGCAGGGGTTCTCAGTCTTGACGCTACTGACGTTTCAGACCACAGCATTCTTTGTTTAAAGCAATGGGGAGGTGTTGTGCATTATAGGATTTTTAGAAACATCCCTGACCTCTGCTCAGTAGATGCAGGCAATACAAAGAACAACCAGTAGAAATACTGGTGGTGGTTTAGTAGCTAAGTTGTGTCCAACTCTTGTGACCCCATAGACTGTAGCCCACCAGTTTCCTCTGTCCTTGGGATTTCCTAGGCAAGAACACTGGAGTGGGTTCTTATTTCCTTCTCCAGAGGAACTTCCCAACCCAGGGCTTGAATCCAAGTCTCCTGCATTGCAGGCGGATTCTTTACCATCTGAACCACTAGAGAAGCTGACCTCTACTTAGTAGATGCAGGTAGTACTACCACCCCACCACTATTAGGACAATCACAACTGTTCTCAAAATTGCCAAATGTCCCCTGAGAAACAAGCTATACAGAGAGCTGATGGGTCATCCCTACCACCTACATTTTTCCTCTTTCTCTATCACAAATTGGAATAGCAAGTGTTATCAGTTATCGAAGAATCATATTTTACTACCAAGTTTATTTAATTCTAAATTGATTATATTACTAATGATGAACCTTACTGTGGGTTTTCTCCAGTATAGGTAAGTATGCCAGGATTCCATTATAAACTTGCTTTTAATCTGTTATTACATTTCATCTGCTCATCTCTTAACAGGAGTCTGAATTTATTCAGGCCTTAAGAGAATGCCTAAAAATATTCATAGGCTATACTCTTTTGACCTCTCCTATGAACAGGTTACTACAGATAACATGAGATACAGGCCCTAGGGCAAGCACTGAATATCTTACATAAGTGGTAAGACTAGTTCTCCTGGAAACATACAGATGCAAGGATAAATATTTTTATAATTAGACTCAAGCTTGGTTTTATGCTGTGTAAAACTTCAAGCCTTATGATTTCTTTTCAGAGGAGAAATTTGTTCAGAACACATAATATTTGGAATGTGTTTCCTGACCTTAGAAGAGGTTAGCTTATGTGAAGAGTCTGCCATCTTGTAGAAACTAACCAAATGAGCCATGGGGGACTTTTAGGTGTTCCCTGAAGGCAGAGAGAAGGAAGTTAAAGGGTACAAAATCTATAAAGCAAGTCACCTAAGAATTTCAGAGAATAATAATGCTTCTGGGAGGAAAAATTGTTTCCGGCTGCTGGGGAACTTTGTAACACACAAAAAGGCAATTTAAAGGGATTTCCCTAGCAGTCCGTGATTAGGTCTGTATGCTTTCACTGCCAAGGGCCACATTTCAATCCCTGGTTAGGGAACTAAGATCCCCCAAGAAGCACAGCACAGTCCAAAAAAATTTAAAAAGGCAATTTATTGATGTATTTTACAAAGGAAGCTGAGAAGTGTTAAAGAAAAATTAGTCATCTAGTTCTTTCGTTTCATCCAAATAATTCTTTAAACTTTGGTTCTCAAATGACTTGAAAGGTAGATGATAATATGATAGCTTATCTGAGTTCTATAAGGTTTGAGATTTTCCCCTACTTACAAACTAAGAGCTTCCTGGAATACTGAGAGAAGACACATGACTTTAGACTGTTACAGGGGTATTTTACACAGTGGCCAGTGTATTAGCATTTACTTGCACCTGTACATGCAGTGGGTTTCATTATAAGAGTAATTTCAAGTGTGGGGAGCCCAGATCTTTTAAATGTGCGGTAAACTTGTAGGAGATACTATGTTTTAAAAAACCACTATACAAATATCCTTGAAAAAATAGCTTAGAACAAAGACATAGTATAAATTTCCTATTGCTGCCATAACAACCATACTTTAGTCGCTTAAAGCAACACAGATTTTTCTTGCAACTCTGGAGGTCAGAAGTCCAAAATGGATCTTAGAGGGCTAAGCATGAAAGGCCTCTGGAGACTCTAGGGGAGAATTCATTTCTTGCTTTTCCCAGCTTTTAAAGACTGCCCCTGAGATAGTGGAGGCTGGAGCCTGACATGCTATAGTCCATGGGATCACAAAGATTTGGATACAACTTAGCAAATGAACAACAACAGACTGCCCACATTCTTTCCCTTGTGGCCAAATCACTTGACCATCTGCTTCCATTATCAATTTCCTGTGACTTTTCTGCCTCCCTCTTTCCCTTATAAAGATTTTATAAAGATGATGTTGGTCCCTCCCAGATAGTAGGATCCTTAATCACATCTACAGAGTCTCTGTGGCATGTAAGGTGACAGATAGGTTCTGGGAATTAAGATATGGACATCTTTGGGGAGCCATGATTCTGCCCATCAGAGGCGGTCAGTGCCCATATTTATAAGATGTGCAGAATTATGAGAGGCCATAAAAGAATTTTCTCCTAATAATATCCACTCCTTGTTTCTACAGTTGTTTGTCATTCTGATTAATCTGACCACCAGAGGCTGGGACCAAATCCACAAAATTTGTTTCATATAACATTTAATAAACTACTATCAGTAGACTCAAAGAAGCAGAATGAGACCAACCTGCAGTATTACTAACTGTGCTCCCCAGGGGTTCAGACCCAATCAGCTGAACAAATCCCATAAACCATCAGAATCTACTTTGGCTGCTTCCTAGATATTGCTTCTGTATTGACTTTTCCCTTTGGCCCAAGGTATTAATCTAGTTACAGCAGGATGTCTTAGCAGTTGCACATATTTTGCTATGGACTGCATGGAAGAAATCCAGGGCAATTATTACTGATCATACCAACCCTGAGCAGTGAGCTAGGCTGGCTTGAATGCCTTCCAGGCTGATGTGATTGTCATCGATCTCAGCTAAAGTCTGGACAGAATTTTATACTACCTCTTCTAATTCAGTGGTTCTCATTGTGAGAATTAACTGCCCACAGGCTGCATACAGATAGCAAACAAGTAAGTAAGCCCACTGAGAAACCCCTGCAAATAATCAAGGGCAGCTGCAGTCTAGATAGTTCTCCCAGTAATCTGAGGGCTGTGTGATCTACAGTGTTTGTTAAAAATCTCTTATGACCTTCCTTAAAGTGCAAGCTGCTGTGATTTCAAGAGAAGGCAAGCTAATGCCTAACTTCCACAAAAGAAGTACATACAGTCCTGGGAGTGCACATGGTGTACCTGGAAATAAAATGTTGTTGATAATTATTGAAACCCTTTAAATATGATTGGCAGCTGGTTGGTAGGCCTCAGGGTTCCTGGTTCAGTTCGAATAATTGAATCTAGTCCTTGTTAATGAAGGGATGCCTATAGGTCAGCAGTCCAAACTGTTCTGTTTATCTATGCCACCTGCCAGTGACTAGTAAGGGCTAATAGAATGGGAGTGGGAAAGATATCCAGAGGTATTGACACGTTTTACATGGGAGGTGCAGAGACCCAGCCATTCCCTGTCATTTTCAATTGGCTTCTTATTAAAGTTAAGGAGAATGGCAATTGTGATCAGAGTTATCCAATGAGGTATGGCAGACCTAGGAGTGAGTTAAATTTAGTGTTTGCTAGTTCAGAAGAGCCTCACCTGTGTTTTTCTTCATGAGTAAAGACCCAGGGATCTCTCTAAAAAATAGAAGATCATGAATGCCCCACCTTTTCCCGTGCGGATATTCCTTCTCCTAGTGCTAGGATTGTTTTCCTCCCCCACCAAAAAAAATCAGTGTATCCCATTCCAGAAATGGTAACTTCACCTTTTCCCCAGTCACTACCTACTCACACCAAGACTTCATATCTGGAAGGGAAACAATTTATCTCAGATTGGGACTGGAACCTATGTGCTGGGACTCAAACCCACATGGCTAGGACCTGAATTGAGCCAGAACCCTGCTTGGAACTTGAACTCATGTGGCTAAGACTTGAACCCAACCAAAATCCCTGGTCTTTCAACTGAAATCACAGACCTGGTTTCAGGACCTAATGAAGGTTCTTGATGATATTGCAGGAAGAATTCAGTGAGAGACAAAATGACAGGTAAGAAGTGGTTTTATTCAGAGAGAAACATAATCCACAGACAGAGTGTGAGCCATTGCAGGGGCAAGTGCAGCTTCAGAATGTGGCATGGGTAGTTTTCAGGGGCTGGGCAATCTCATAGGCTAATGAGTGGGAGGATTGTTCCAATGTTTTGGAGGCGAGGTGGAGATTTCCAAAAATTGAGCCCCCACTCGTTTTGGTCTTTTGATGGTGCCTTGGAACTGTCATAGTGCCTCTGTGTGTGTCATTTAACTTGCAGATTGAAGATCAAGGTCTAGTCAAAGTGGAGTTGTCTGCCATCTTGGAGCCATTTGATTCCTATTGATTTATGTTGTGTCCTCGAACTATGTCATTCTTTCAAAGGTTGTGCCCTGCCCCCTTCCCTCCTGTTTCAGAAGGGTAGGTGCAAAAGACAGGAACATTTTTCTAAAACATACAGGCACTTATTATGTCTCCCATTTTGGCCATTATAGAACACGTTAAGGGACTCAGGGAGCAAGTATTCCACTATGTAATCATCATCCTTATAATCTAGGACCATATCCATCCAATAAGAGAATTCAAGGAGCTGAACCAGATTTGAATTCAAATCCCATAGGCTCCATTTGGCTGGGCTGCCACCAAGAGAGTGTACCAACTCAGAACCAACGCGGCCAGCCAGTAGTTGTCAGTAGGGGAAAGAAAGACGTGTCATGCCCATGGTAGACTTCTGAATTTTCAAAGTAAGTTTATAAACTCCTATCCCCTTTGTCCTTATCATTACCTAGGAAGTGGACAAAAGGAGATGCTTCCTTTCTGGAGACCATTCAGTGACCAAAATAGCTAGTATTAAAGCATGTGAACTAGAAGGAGGTGAAGGATATAGAAGAGGTCTATTTCAGCTGATTTTTGAGGTGACCGTTCCAACGCTCAACAATACCAGAGGTCTATGGCTAACAGCATGGAAAGTGCTCTAAGTACCTTAGCCAGTAGCCCATTGTTGAGTGACTTTTGCAATAAACAGTGTACCTTTGTCAGACTGTTGATGGTCCAGAAAGCCAAAGACACAGATTCGTTTTCAGGGGCCACAGTGGTGTGGTTAGAGTCAGTTGATTGCACTAGACCAATAACACCAAAGCTGAAAAACTGTCAGGAGCAGTGAGCTATTACCAATAACCCTGAGACAGGGTCAAAAGTCCAATGTAATCAAATTGCCAGGAATTTGAAATGAATGTGAAATGAATGCGTCACCTTTTGTCAGCAGTCCAAGTCTGACATGCAGTGGTAGCCTTTGCATCAGGAACATAGACACTTCTGCTTTGTCCAGTTTATGATGATGGGTGTGGATCATGTCCCATACGGTGACGAACACAGGCAGCAACAGTGGCAGGAGAGGCAGTGCCGTGCTCTGTCAGCAGCTTGACTCCAGCCAGTCTCATCGGGATGGCCCCTACCATAGACACCTACACGAGAGACCCAGGTGGTTGGGCCAGCAGCTGTGGTTTGTTTCCACAGTTCACATCCTCAAAGAAGAGTGTATTGAATCTGCCAATCTGTAGTTTTCAAAGTACAGACCAAAGAGCTGGGCTGTTGGCAACAGCCCAAGAGTCAGTACAAATAAAATAACAAGGTTCATCAAGAGGACTGTTAAGAAATAAGAGAGTAGCCTTGAATTCTGCCCACTGAGTGAAGTGACCTTGTGTACTTTTGGTTGTACATATTAACATGGGTTGAACAGCTCCAAGATCTCCTGTCAGGTCTCAGGGCAGTCAAACCATCAGTGAGTGAATCAGGCCCAGGCATTTAGAGGAAATTGAATTGAGGGTCCCTTTGAACCAGTGGTTTTGTTCAGAGCAGAAAAGCCTGAGGAAGGAGAAGACAGAGAATAACTTTGCTCCTGGGATATAGCGACTGCTTTCTCATATAAAGCCAAAATGCCACTGGGGCCCAAACAGTGTTATGCTTGAACATACCATTTCCATTGATGAGCAAGACTTATTGAGCCCTTCTCCTTGGTGTCCTTCAGTCCAAGTCAACCTACCCCAAGATGGGAGTATTAGGCTGAGTGGAAAGGCCTTTATCAATCAGGCTTCTGGCATCAGTAAGAGCTCATTAGCAAGATAATAGCTGCTCTTTCAAAGGGGTGTATGTTGCAGCCCTGTTAGGAAGCTATGAGTCAAAACCCCAAGGGGCACCTATAGATGGAAGTTGCCTCACCTTGTCAGGGTCTCCAGTGGGCAAAATCATCAGTCTCATAGGTTTGTAGCTGAAATCATGGAGCCTCAGGAGTGCTAATGCTTCTCTACATGCAGCTGTTCCCAATCAGAAGAATCTCTTCTGGTACATAGAGGATGACAAGACACAAGTATGTAACACATTGATTCCTACTGTACATTTAGATAATAAAAGTAGCAGCAACTATACACTGAATTGGCTTGGAGAGCCCAACCCACAAGGTCATGTCAGCTCTTCCCCTGGTGAGCCCTGCTTGAACATGAATCCAGGAGCCAGTTCCCCTATGGGGCTGGTAGAATGGAGACTAGGACACCTGTATCCAGCAGAGCCACATAAGTTTGACTTCATCGCCTCCCCAAAGTTCCCCAGCATACCAGCATAGAGCTCTGGTGCCCCTTGTTGACNTGTTTTAAAAAACCACTATACAAATATCCTTGAAAAAATAGCTTAGAACAAAGACATAGTATAAATTTCCTATTGCTGCCATAACAACCATACTTTAGTCGCTTAAAGCAACACAGATTTTTCTTGCAACTCTGGAGGTCAGAAGTCCAAAATGGATCTTAGAGGGCTAAGCATGAAAGGCCTCTGGAGACTCTAGGGGAGAATTCATTTCTTGCTTTTCCCAGCTTTTAAAGACTGCCCCTGAGATAGTGGAGGCCGGAGCCTGACATGCTATAGTCCATGGGATCACAAAGATTTGGATACAACTTAGCAAATGAACAACAACAGACTGCCCACATTCTTTCCCTTGTGGCCAAATCACTTGACCATCTGCTTCCATTATCAATTTCCTGTGACTTTTCTGCCTCCCTCTTTCCCTTATAAAGATTTTATAAAGATGATGTTGGTCCCTCCCAGATAGTAGGATCCTTAATCACATCTACAGAGTCTCTGTGGCATGTAAGGTGACAGATAGGTTCTGGGAATTAAGATATGGACATCTTTGGGGAGCCATGATTCTGCCCATCAGAGGCGGTCAGTGCCCATATTTATAAGATGTGCACAATTATGAGAGGCCATAAAAGAATTTTCTCCTAATAATATCCACTCCTTGTTTCTACAGTTGTTTGTCATTCTGATTAATCTGACCACCAGAGGCTGGGACCAAATCCACAAAATTTGTTTCATATAACATTTAATAAACTACTATCAGTAGACTCAAAGAAGCAGAATGAGACCAACCTGCAGTATTACTAACTGTGCTCCCCAGGGGTTCAGACCCAATCAGCTGAACAAATCCCATAAACCATCAGAATCTACTTTGGCTGCTTCCTAGATATTGCTTCTGTATTGACTTTTCCCTTTGGCCCAAGGTATTAATCTAGTTACAGCAGGATGTCTTAGCAGTTGCACATATTTTGCTATGGACTGCATGGAAGAAATCCAGGGCAATTATTACTGATCATACCAACCCTGAGCAGTGAGCTAGGCTGGCTTGAATGCCTTCCAGGCTGATGTGATTGTCATCGATCTCAGCTAAAGTCTGGACAGAATTTTATACTACCTCTTCTAATTCAGTGGTTCTCATTGTGAGAATTAACTGCCCACAGGCTGCATACAGATAGCAAACAAGTAAGTAAGCCCACTGAGAAACCCCTGCAAATAATCAAGGGCAGCTGCAGTCTAGATAGTTCTCCCAGTAATCTGAGGGCTGTGTGATCTACAGTGTTTGTTAAAAATCTCTTATGACCTTCCTTAAAGTGCAAGCTGCTGTGATTTCAAGAGAAGGCAAGCTAATGCCTAACTTCCACAAAAGAAGTACATACAGTCCTGGGAGTGCACATGGTGTACCTGGAAATAAAATGTTGTTGATAATTATTGAAACCCTTTAAATATGATTGGCAGCTGGTTGGTAGGCCTCAGGGTTCCTGGTTCAGTTCGAATAATTGAATCTAGTCCTTGTTAATGAAGGGATGCCTATAGGTCAGCAGTCCAAACTGTTCTGTTTATCTATGCCACCTGCCAGTGACTAGTAAGGGCTAATAGAATGGGAGTGGGAAAGATATCCAGAGGTATTGACACGTTTTACATGGGAGGTGCAGAGACCCAGCCATTCCCTGTCATTTTCAATTGGCTTCTTATTAAAGTTAAGGAGAATGGCAATTGTGATCAGAGTTATCCAATGAGGTATGGCAGACCTAGGAGTGAGTTAAATTTAGTGTTTGCTAGTTCAGAAGAGCCTCACCTGTGTTTTTCTTCATGAGTAAAGACCCAGGGATCTCTCTAAAAAATAGAAGATCATGAATGCCCCACCTTTTCCCGTGCGGATATTCCTTCTCCTAGTGCTAGGATTGTTTTCCTCCCCCACCAAAAAAAATCAGTGTATCCCATTCCAGAAATGGTAACTTCACCTTTTCCCCAGTCACTACCTACTCACACCAAGACTTCATATCTGGAAGGGAAACAATTTATCTCAGATTGGGACTGGAACCTATGTGCTGGGACTCAAACCCACATGGCTAGGACCTGAATTGAGCCAGAACCCTGCTTGGAACTTGAACTCATGTGGCTAAGACTTGAACCCAACCAAAATCCCTGGTCTTTCAACTGAAATCACAGACCTGGTTTCAGGACCTAATGAAGGTTCTTGATGATATTGCAGGAAGAATTCAGTGAGAGACAAAATGACAGGTAAGAAGTGGTTTTATTCAGAGAGAAACGTAATCCACAGACAGAGTGTGAGCCATTGCAGGGGCAAGTGCAGCTTCAGAATGTGGCATGGGTAGTTTTCAGGGGCTGGGCAATCTCATAGGCTAATGAGTGGGAGGATTGTTCCAATGTTTTGGAGGCGAGGTGGAGATTTCCAAAAATTGAGCCCCCACTCGTTTTGGTCTTTTGATGGTGCCTTGGAACTGTCATAGTGCCTCTGTGTGTGTCATTTAACTTGCAGATTGAAGATCAAGGTCTAGTCAAAGTGGAGTTGTCTGCCATCTTGGAGCCATTTGATTCCTATTGATTTATGTTGTGTCCTCGAACTATGTCATTCTTTCAAAGGTTGTGCCCTGCCCCCTTCCCTCCTGTTTCAGAAGGGTAGGTGCAAAAGACAGGAACATTTTTCTAAAACATACAGGCACTTATTATGTCTCCCATTTTGGCCATTATAGAACACGTTAAGGGACTCAGGGAGCAAGTATTCCACTATGTAATCATCATCCTTATAATCTAGGACCATATCCATCCAATAAGAGAATTCAAGGAGCTGAACCAGATTTGAATTCAAATCCCATAGGCTCCATTTGGCTGGGCTGCCACCAAGAGAGTGTACCAACTCGGAACCAACGCGGCCAGCCAGTAGTTGTCAGTAGGGGAAAGAAAGACGTGTCATGCCCATGGTAGACTTCTGAATTTTCAAAGTAAGTTTATAAATTCCTATCCCCTTTGTCCTTATCATTACCTAGGAAGTGGACAAAAGGAGATGCTTCCTTTCTGGAGACCATTCAGTGACCAAAATAGCTAGTATTAAAGCATGTGAACTAGAAGGAGGTGAAGGATATAGAAGAGGTCTATTTCAGCTGATTTTTGAGGTGACCGTTCCAACGCTCAACAATACCAGAGGTCTATGGATAACAGCATGGAAAGTGCTCTAAGTACCTTAGCCAGTAGCCCATTGTTGAGTGACTTTTGCAATAAACAGTGTACCTTTGTCAGACTGTTGATGGTCCAGAAAGCCAAAGACACAGATTCGTTTTCAGGGGCCACAGTGGTGTGGTTAGAGTCAGTTGATTGCACTAGACCAATAACACCAAAGCTGAAAAACTGTCAGGAGCAGTGAGCTATTACCAATAACCCTGAGACAGGGTCAAAAGTCCAATGTAATCAAATTGCCAGGAATTTGAAATGAATGTGAAATGAATGCGTCACCTTTTGTCAGCAGTCCAAGTCTGACATGCAGTGGTAGCCTTTGCATCAGGAACATAGACACTTCTGCTTTGTCCAGTTTATGATGATGGGTGTGGATCATGTCCCGTACGGTGACGAACACAGGCAGCAACAGTGGCAGGAGAGGCAGTGCCGTGCTCTGTCAGCAGCTTGACTCCAGCCAGTCTCATCGGGATGGCCCCTACCATAGACACCTACACGAGAGACCCAGGTGGTTGGGCCAGCAGCTGTGGTTTGTTTCCACAGTTCACATCCTCAAAGAAGAGTGTATTGAATCTGCCAATCTGTAGTTTTCAAAGTACAGACCAAAGAGCTGGGCTGTTGGCAACAGCCCAAGAGTCAGTACAAATAAAATAACAAGGTTCATCAAGAGGACTGTTAAGAAATAAGAGAGTAGCCTTGAATTCTGCCCACTGAGTGAAGTGACCTTGTGTACTTTTGGTTGTACATATTAACATGGGTTGAACAGCTCCAAGATCTCCTGTCAGGTCTCAGGGCAGTCAAACCATCAGTGAGTGAATCAGGCCCAGGCATTTAGAGGAAATTGAATTGAGGGTCCCTTTGAACCAGTGGTTTTGTTCAGAGCAGAAAAGCCTGAGGAAGGAGAAGACAGAGAATAACTTTGCTCCTGGGATATAGCGACTACTTTCTCATATAAAGCCAAAATGCCACTGGGGCCCAAACAGTGTTATGCTTGAACATACCATTTCCATTGATGAGCAAGACTTATTGAGCCCTTCTCCTTGGTGTCCTTCAGCCCAAGTCAACCTACCCCAAGATGGGAGTATTAGGCTGAGTGGAAAGGCCTTTATCAATCAGGCTTCTGGCATCAGTAAGAGCTCATTAGCAAGATAATAGCTGCTCTTTCAAAGGGGTGTATGTTGCAGCCCTGTTAGGAAGCTATGAGTCAAAACCCCAAGGGGCACCTATAGATGGAAGTTGCCTCACCTTGTCAGGGTCTCCATTGGGCAAAATCATCAGTCTCATAGGTTTGTAGCTGAAATCATGGAGCCTCAAGAGTGCTAATGCTTCTCTACATGCAGCTGTTCCCAATCAGAAGAATCTCTTCTGGTACATAGAGGATGACAAGACACAAGTATGTAACACATTGATTCCTACTGTACATTTAGATAATAAAAGTAGCAGCAACTATACACTGAATTGGCTTGGAGAGCCCAACCCACAAGGTCATGTCAGCTCTTCCCCTGGTGAGCCCTGCTTGAACATGAATCCAGGAGCCAGTTCCCCTATGGGGCTGGTAGAATGGAGACTAGGACACCTGTATCCAGCAGAGCCACATAAGTTTGACTTCATCGCCTCCCCAAAGTTCCCCAGCATACCAGCATAGAGCTCTGGTGCCCCTTGTTGACATAGAAACCTTGGCGCTTCCCCCAACCATCATTTCCTTAAAGTGGCTGTGATTGCTGTCAAGAGGAGGGAGGGAGCGTGAGGCAAGGAAGGAGAGAGTGACTGTGTGGAAAACAAGGTGCACTGACTTTGTTTCAAGCAGTGCAGTGGCTGACCTCAGCTTTGTTTGGTAACCAAACAAAATGTCACTGTTGCAGTCCACTGGAAACCCCGCACTAGGCAGCAGCGCCAACATTTGCCCACACTGTTGCAGTCTTAGGCTCTCTGGCAGCCACAGTCATGTTTCCCAGCTTTGCCCAGAGTTTGTGTCCTTCAGTTGACAACCTTTCTGGAGGAGTCCCCCTCAATCTGAGCCATCTGTTGCCCCATTATTGAAATAAGATCTCTTAAATTCAATATAAATGCTAGTGGGAGTTTCCATGATGTCAGGGATGATTGCAAGAAGTTATCTGTATTTCCTTGGGTCTGTTTCTCAATCTTCAGTGGGTTACTTCACCAGCATTGTAAACCGAATCTGCGGCAGTAAGAGCCTTAATCTAAAGGGTTTGTTTGCAGCTTCCCACAGGAATGAGTCTACCTCAGGAAAATCTGAGGGGACCAAGTCTTATAGCAGTTTGGATGTGTTTTAAAAAGAAAAACCTGTGAGACCTTTTACTGTCATCTCTGGTTGGATCTAAGATTAGCATGATAGTCTTGAAGGAAGGGCGGAGGTGAAGAATAGTGTAACTGTTGCTGTTCTTAACAAGCATTGTATGCCCACTCCGCAGCCAACCAGTCAGAGTTCTAAAAATTAGCTTGGATTCTGCAAGGAGATCCAACCAGTCCATTCTGAAGGAGCTCAGCCCTGGGATTTCTTTGGGAGGAATGATGCTGAAACTCCAGTACTTTGGCCACCTCATGCAAAGAGGAAAAGACTCTGATGCTGGGAGGGATTAGAGGCAGGAGGAGAAGGGGACGACAGAGGATGAGATGGCTGGATGGCATCACTGAATCGATGGACGTGATTCTGAATGAACTCCGGGAGTTGGTGATGGACGGGAAGGCCTGGCGTTCTGCAATTCATGGGGTCAGGAAGAGTCGGACACGACTGAGCGACTGAACTGAACTGAACTGCCATAGCAGTTGCAGATTTCCCTCTTGTGTTCAGTGTAGTGCACCTCTCTGTCACTGTTGTCTGAAAGAGGGTAAAACTGAGTGCTAGTTGTTACAATGGGATAAGCCTGAGGCTGATCTAGGATCAACTTTTACTTGCCCTACTTGCAAGCTAGCGAGTTAGGCTGCCACAGTTGTGTGGATGTGGACAGAAGACACAAGGCTCCAAGGTCGTAGACAAAGGACTTTATTACTTGCATCAGTAACAGTAGGCAGAGTATCAGCATTGTCATGTACCATTTCCCCAGAGCAGTTCCCACAGGGCAAGGCAAGGAGGATCAGTATCTTCTGTGCTTGCTAAGGGTTGTGTTACACAAGAGGATTCTCTGAGCTTGGAGAACCCAAATTTCTTATAATAGGCAATAAACCACCTTTCTCTGGAGGGGAACCCTATGTTCCAGAGCTGTAAACACACATGTCTTTTGCTCCAGAAGGAGCCACACACTATATCTTCCAAGGCTGTTGTCCAGTATATAAGCATCACTGAAGAGATGGTCTTCAGTAAAAGTGGTCAGTGCCTCTTCTCACCTAACATGCAGAAATTCGGGAGACCAATGGAGAATTGTCTTCCAACATAGTCTTACAACAATTTATATTTGCCTGAAATTCTGTGGCATTAGAAAGTTCTCGAGACTATTTTTATTCTAGTCCTATCCATCCTTAAAGACATATCTGAGAAGAGACTGTCAGACAGAGGTCAAAAAACTTTTTCTATAAAAGACCAGGTGGTAAAGATTATAAAGTTTGCATGCCATGCAATCTCTATTGCAACTACACTGCTGTTAAAGCACTTAGCAGCCATGGACAATAATAAATCAAGTGTTACAATACAACTTCATTTATAGATGTTGAAATTTCAATTTTATGTGATTTTATAGGTCATGAAATATATCCCCTTTTGATTTTTAACCTTTAAAAATGTAAAAACAGTTATTAATTCTTGAGCTATAGAAAAATAGGTAGAAAAATGAGCCGCAGGCCAGAATTGGTCCAGGATTCTTTAAAGAATAAGATTCTCATAAATCGGCATGAATTCTTTAGGAGATGGCAACATTTTTCACTTATTTCTTTCTGATTCTCTGTTCTCCAAGTCAAGAGAATTTACAGTTACAGAAAAATAAAACCACTTAAGTACCAAGGCTTATAAAACTGCTAATTGTAGGATGTGATGGTTAAATTTCTGTGTCAACTCGACTAGGATACATGGTGCCCAGATCAAACATCATTTTTGGGTGTATCTATGAGGATGTGCCTGGATGAGATTAGAGTTTGAATTAGTAGGCTTACTAAAGTAGACAGTCTTCCCCAATGTGAGTGGGCATCATCCAATCCTTTGAGGGTTTGGTTAGAATGAAAGGGCAGAGGAGGATTGAATTCTCTCTCCCTGCCTGACTGTTCAAACTGAGACATCAGCTCAAACAGTCAGATAGACTGTTCTTAACTGGGACTTATACCACTGGTCCTACAGTTCTCAGAACTCCACTGATGACTTTCTGGATTCCCACCTGCAGATGATGGACTGTAGAACTTCTTAGCCTCTTTAATTGCATGAGCTGATTCTCTAGATATATTATATATATATACACACACATACACACACACTCTGATTGCTTCTGTGTCTCTGAAGAACCATGTATTGTATGACTATTTTAATTAGTTATATTAACTGATTAGTATAAAAGACCTTATATATTATATAGTACATAACATATATAGGCTGTATGAGTTATATTAAGACCTTCCTAATATTCTTCAACAAAGTTAAGGGGAAATGCTTTACAAGATAAAGTTTTAGCTTTTTTAGAAGATTAAAGACTCAGTTTCAATTGTGGATAACCAAGGTGTGATCCTTGAAAAGTATGACTGTATTAATATGCATGTCAGCAGATGGTATCATAGCTTGAGTTGGGTAGGGAGGGAGTTGTATGGAATTGGTGACTCAAATGTGGAAAGCAAAACTTCATAGCTTTTAAAAGCTAAGAAAGGGTTTCTTAAAAACACAAAAAAGCACAAAGCATAAAACATTGACATAGTTATTTATAGTAAAATAAAAAATTTATGCCCATCAAAAACTTCAAAATGAAAAGATGAGTTATCTGCTAAAAAATAAATATGGGAAAATTATAACCAATAAAGAAGTAGTATCCAGAAAATATAAAAAATGTCTGTATATGGATAAGAAACAGATACCTAAAAAGAATGGACATTTGACTCAAATGGAAATGCTAAACCTCATTAGTTTATATGGAAAATACAAATTTAATCTTAAAAACATTGAATTGATACATATGTCTCTGGCTTTCTCATTTTACCTGCTGTGTAATAAAAACATTGACTGGAAACTGCAAGTTGCACATCATGATCTATAGTTTATCATTTATACCAAGTTTTAAACATGGAAAACAAGAGCAAAGTCTAAGTGTGGGTAGAAAAAACAGCAGAAGCATCAGAGTAGTAATTACCCCAGGGCTGTAGGGAAAGGAGTGACCCTGGGGAAGGATATGGGGGAAGTGCTTCCTTTTATCTGTATTGTTTTATTCTTCAAGCACAGGGATACACAAATGTTTGTTGCATCTTTCTCTGAGCTTTTGTACCTTGAAATACCTCATTAACTTAGAGAGATGTTTTCAAACCCTTTAAAACAAAGTAGTCTCCTTCCTCTCTGTCTTCCTGAAAGAGTCCTCACCTCCCACCTAGCCTCTTCTCCCTACTCTCTACTCACCTAATAATGTTAAGACTCTTTCAGGAAGACAGCACACCAAGCACACAGATCTTGGCTTTTTCCCCCCTTGCAAAAGTTACTGAATCACCTTCCAGTTCCCTGGAAAATACCTGACTCAGAGGGCTGTAGTAGGAAAAGCACATTTTTTTGTCCCAGAGAGCAAACAAAAAATACTGCTAAGAATGATGGGATGTGTCAAAAGCACACAAACAGATGCACACTCAAAGTACACAAAAGTCAGCTTGAAGAGGCTCCCTATAACTAAGTTGGGGACAATTTGAGAACAAAATAATGATTACAACTCACTGAATAGAATGCATGCATGCTAAGTCGCTTCAGTTGTGCCTGACTCTGCGACCCCATGGACTGTAGCCCACCAGGCTCTCTGTCTATGGGATTCTCCAGGCAACAATAATGGAGGTGGTTGCCATTTCCTGCTCCAGGGAATTTTCCCGACCCAGGGATCAAAACTGTGTCTCTTATGTCTCTTGCATTGGCAGGTAGGTTCCTCACCACTAGTGCCACTTAGGAAACCACAAGTCCATAAGACATAAGTGAATGAATAAATTGAAATTTTGATAAAGATTAGTACATTTACATAACTTAAAGTACCTCCCCCCAACAAACATAAATTATTAATTACAGAGGGGAGAAGAGTAACTTTATACTGGGTAAATCTAGAAGAGCATCTCAATTCAGCAATCAAAGGAAATGTCTTCAGAAATGAGACAAACCTGTATCATGCATCACTTGATAGGATACATTGAAACACGGCCCCACTTTTGTGATTTTCCAGTCTAAAATGCATAACTTAAATCTAATCATGAGGAAATATGTAAACCCAAATTGAGAGATATTTTATTAAGTAACTGGTCTGTAATACTCAAAAAATGTCAAAGTTATCAAAATCAAGCAGAGCTATGAAACTGTTCCACACTGGAGACGAGGAAGAAGACAGGCCAACAAAATGCAACCTAAGGTTCTGAGCTGAGTGCTTTTGCTATAGAGGATATTGTTTGGTCAGTTTCAGAAACCTGAATGGGGGCTAATAATTGAATGTTAGTAATATAGCAGCGTTGATTTCGTTATTTTGATGGTTGTATTGTGGTTATATAAGAGACTGTTTTTCTTTTTACAAAACAGAGAAAGTGTTCTGGACTATCTCAAATGATCATGGGCAAAGAAATTTTTTTGTATGTATAGATTATGTATTAGGTTGTAACTTTTCTCTCCAAAATTTTTTAACCATTAAAATTAGACAAAATTAAATTGTGTACAGATGGCTCAGTGGTAAAGAATCCACCTGCAATGCAGGAGACACAGGAGACATAGGTTTGATCCCTGGGTTGGGAAGAAATCCCCTGGACAAGGGGATGGCAACCCACTCCAGTATTCTTGTCTGGAGAACCCCATGGACAGAGGAGCGTGGTGGGCTGCGTAAGGTCACAAAGAGTCAGACATGACTAAAACAACTGAGCATGCATGCACTAGAACACAAAATGAGTTTGGTGAGAAGATTGTGCCAGAGTAACTTTTGGTAGCATTACTGGGCTGATAATCAGGCATAATAACCCTAATTTCAGCAGGATATTTTGACCAAAACCTTAAACAACATCTCTGTAAATAAAATGGTGAAATGTGTGCTGGAAAATAGAAAAGTTAGGTGGGTTCAAAGCTTGTCTAATATTTATACCAAAAAAATACCTTAAAAAAAATGTCCACCTGAAAGAACGTTTCTGGCAGCATGCCACAGGACTGTGGCTCATATTCTTAGTCATGTCTGACTCTGCAATTCCATGGACTGTAGTCCACAGGTTCCTCTGTCTGTGAAATTTTCCAGGCAAGAATATTGGAGTGAGTTGCCATTTTCTACTCCAGGGGATCTTCCCGACCCAGGGATTGAACCTGTATCTCTTTTGTCTACTGCATTGGAGGCGGATTCTTTACCACTGAGCCACCTGGGAAGTCCACAGGACTTTGTACTTGGTCCTGTTCTGTTCAACATTTTTGTCATCATGGGAGATAAGAGTCATCTTTAGTGAATGTACAGAAAATAATACTTAGGAGACTGGCAATATAATGAATGACAGAATCATTAAAAATTTCTGCAATGACAGGTGAGGAGAGTTTACAAATATATAATGGATACATGTATAAAAAACCTTGAAAACCCTGGGAAAGTTCTACTTGGGTGAGAAAAAAGTTTCAGTGTGAGCACGGTAGTTGTTTTCAAATAGATGTTAAAGCAGTCATGTGGTCTGTGCACATTAAGACCAGTAAGGAGAAATGAAAAGGAGGCAGATTCAGTACATCCTAAAGGAAGAGCCTTTAATAATTAGAGGTACTTAGAGTTGACCAAACGGAGAAGGCAATGGCAGCCCACTCCAGTACTCTTGCCTGGCAAATCCCATGGACGGAGGAGCCTGGTAGGCTGCAGTTTATGGAGTCACTAGGAGTCGGACAGGACTGAGCAACTTCTCTTTCACTTTTCACTTTCATGCATTGGAGAAGGAAATGGCAACCCACCCCAGTGTTCTTGCCTGGAGCATCCCAGGGACGGGGGAGCCTGGTGAGCTGCTGTCTATGGGGTCACACAGAGTCGGACACGACTGAAGCAACTTANTATTTATACCAAAAAAATACCTTAAAAAAAATGTCCACCTGAAAGAACGTTTCTGGCAGCATGCCACAGGACTGTGGCTCATATTCTTAGTCATGTCTGACTCTGCAATTCCATGGACTGTAGTCCACAGGTTCCTCTGTCTGTGAAATTTTCCAGGCAAGAATATTGGAGTGAGTTGCCATTTTCTACTCCAGGGGATCTTCCCGACCCAGGGATTGAACCTGTATCTCTTTTGTCTACTGCATTGGAGGCGGATTCTTTACCACTGAGCCACCTGGGAAGTCCACAGGACTTTGTACTTGGTCCTGTTCTGTTCAACATTTTTGTCATCATGGGAGATAAGAGTCATCTTTAGTGAATGTACAGAAAATAATACTTAGGAGACTGGCAATATAATGAATGACAGAATCATTAAAAATTTCTGCAATGACAGGTGAGGAGAGTTTACAAATATATAATGGATACATGTATAAAAAACCTTGAAAACCCTGGGAAAGTTCTACTTGGGTGAGAAAAAAGTTTCAGTGTGAGCACGGTAGTTGTTTTCAAATAGATGTTAAAGCAGTCATGTGGTCTGTGCACATTAAGACCAGTAAGGAGAAATGAAAAGGAGGCAGATTCAGTACATCCTAAAGGAAGAGCCTTTAATAATTAGAGGTACTTAGAGTTGACCAAACGGAGAAGGCAATGGCAGCCCACTCCAGTACTCTTGCCTGGCAAATCCCATGGACGGAGGAGCCTAGTAGGCTGCAGTCTATGGGGTCACTAGGAGTCGGACAGGACTGAGCAACTTCTCTTTCACTTTTCACTTTCATGCATTGGAGAAGGAAATGGCAACCCACCCCAGTGTTCTTGCCTGGAGCATCCCAGGGACGGGAGAGCCTGGTGAGATGCTGTCTATGGGGTCACACAGAGTCGGACACGACTGAAGCAACTTAGCAGCAGCAGCAGCAGCAGCAGAGTTTACTAAAATTGACTTGTGAATGTTCACGTAGAGGGCAAGAGAAAACCTGGTATCACAGATGTTACAAAAGGATTCCTGCTTTGGCTGGGCTAGGTAACCAGCCAAAGTAATATACTTCTCACTTTAAAATTCAGTGGAGGAAAAAACAGCTAAGAATTTTCAGTACAAATATTGTTTTTCAACTTCCAAAGAGGCTGAGTTGTAACCTAGTGTCTGTAGTATCTATTCCTAGTATCTGGAAGTTTTTGTGAATTAAAAAAAAGAAAGACAGTGTAAATATATATCTAAAGAAACAATATAATTAGATTTTTATTGTACATACAAGCTGAATTTGATAATTAAATGAAAATTTTACAGGATAGGTAGATTGAATCTAGACCTATTTTTGTAGGAGTTTAGAGTCTATAAAATATGTAATACCTGGCTTCTTTTGAGGATGCTATGTTTATTTTAAATTTTTATTTTATTGAAGTATAGCTGATTTACAATGTTGTGTTAATTTCTGCTATACATCAAAGTGATTCAGTGATACATATATAATACATTCTTTGTCACATTCTTTTCCATTGTGGCTTATCACAGGACACTGTATACAGTTCCCTGTGCTATGCAGTAGGACCTTGTTGTTTGTCCATCATATATATAACAGTTTACCTTTGTTCATCCCAAACTCCCAATCCTTCTCTCCTACCGTTCCACTGGTAACCACAAGTCTGTTCTCTGTGAGTCTATTTCGGTTTTGTACCTAAGCTCATTTGTGTTGTATTTTAGATTCCACATATAAGTGATTCATGTGATACTTGTCTTTCTCTTTTGACTTACTTCACTTGATATGATAATTTCTAGGTCCGTCCATGTTGCTGCAAATGGCATTATTTCATCCTCTTGTGTGTATATATATATATATATCACATTATATACAATGTATTCATATACAATTGTATACAATTATACAATTCATATACAGTTACGTACAATGTATATGTATTCCATTGTGTGTGTGTGTGTGTATATATATATATACATCTTTATTATCCATTCATTTACTGATGGACATTTAGTTTTTTTCCATGTCTTGGCTGTTGTGAATAGTGCTACTATGAATATGTGTACATGTATCTTTTCAAATTATGGTTTTGTCCGGATATATGCCCAGGAATGGGATTGCTGGATCATATGGCAACTCTGTTTTTATTTTTTGAGGAGCCTCCATACTGTTTTCCATAGTGGCTGCACCAATTAACTTTCCCACCAACAATGAAGGAGGGTTTCCTTTTCTCCACACACTGTCCAGCATTTGTTATTTGCAGATTTTTTAAAATGATGGCCTAGAATGCTATAACTTTAAAATCACCTATACAAGCTAGTACAAGGAGGGAGAAAGCATTAGAGAGAGGGAGAGGAAGGGGAAGGAGAGGTAAAGGGAGAGAAGGAGAAAGAGAGGGAAAGAGGAAGTGGAGGGAGCGAGGGTATGGAGGGAGAGAGAGATGGAGAGGGAAAGTGTGCTTTGTAGGCTGCTGTGCTGTGCTGTGCTTAGTTCCTCAGTCGTGTCCAGCTCTTTGCGATCCATGAACTGTAGCCTGCCCACCAGGCTCTTCATGGGGATTCTCCAGGCAGGAATACTGTAGTGGGTTGCCATGCCCTCCTCCAGGGAATCTTCCCAACCCAGGGACTGAACCCAGGTCTCCCGCATTGCAGGTGGATTCCTTACCATCTGAGCCACCAGGGGAGCCCTTGTAGGCTGCTGGCTATGGGGAAAAAACTAGTTTTTCAAAAGGAGTAGCTTCTCTTCAAAGTAGAAACTGAATCTATTGGATCTAGTGTACTAACTGCACAAGAAAAGAAATGGGTTATAATGGTAGTAAAAAGGAAGAGAATATAGGCTTCGCTGAAAACTAAAAGGTATTCTTTTTGTTTACAGTTGGACTATTACATCTGTTTTACCACTTTATTTTTCAACATTGCCTTTATTCCAGAATACTCCAAAGGATAAATTCCAACACTTATGAATTATATGACCAATATTTAAAATCTAAGACTTAGGAGAGATGAAGGCAATACCTAAACGATATCATCAGGTAAATGGTCAACACAGGCAAAGTGCACAGTCTGGGTTTTCTTGGTGCTCATCACAGGTGCCTTCTTATTAAACACTTGCTTACTGAAGAGTGCTGCATCTCACCAGTATCTACATCTCACCTTAGAAAAATTACTGTTTTCCATCTAGTGGAAAGGCTATACTTCTCACTCTCTGCTTAATACAAGAGCAGTAAACTTTTAGGAGGCTTTATTAAACAGTTTGAGGGTACCAGGACAAAGAGAAATGTCCAAATGTCAAAGCTTTGCAAGATAATGCTAAAATGTTGTACAAAATGGTTGTAACAATTTATACCCCATGAGTTCTGTAAGAGAATTTTGATTAATTCAAAATTTTACCAACTTTTGGTCATATTAGACCTTTAAATTTTTGCCATTTAGGTTATAGGGATAAACAGTTTCTCATTGTGGTTTGATTTTAAATGAGACTGAACCCATTATCATATTTTTATTGGCCATTTGGATTTCTCTTTTTGTAAAGAGCCTGATATGGGAGTTTCTGTCTGATTTTAACAGTCTGCTGGGTGTGTAATGGTATTTTGTTTTGGTTTCAATTTTTATTTCCTTTATTAATAAAGCTGATCATCTTTATTTATGTTTACCAGCCATTTGGATTTCCTCCTCTATAAAGTGTCTGTTGAAGTTTTTTGCTCATTTTTCAACTTTGTTCTTTCGTCAGCTATATATTCAAATAGCTTTCCCCCTTCTGTTGCTTGCCTTTTTATTCTTTCATAGAATATGTTCATGAAAAGAGTTTCTTTTGGTTTTAATTTAAGATAGTTAATCTTTTCCTTTATCCTTAGTGCTTTCTCAGGAAGATATTCTCTTATGTTATGAGTTCCTAGAGCTGCCACAACAAATTACCACAGACCTCATGGCTTAAACAACAGAAATGTATTCCGCTACCCTTCTTGGGGCCAGCTGTCTGAGACTGAGGATCCGAGTGTCACTTCCTCCTGGAGGCGCTGCCTCTCCTCTGAGAGAGCTGCTGGCTGCCAGAGCGCTGGGCTTCCCGGGCTGTAGCTGGTGACTCCAGTCCCGCCTCTAGTCACATGGCCTCCTCTGTCTCTCATGTGTGTCTTGTTTGTTTTTTCTGTTATGAAGATACTCATCGTTGGATTTCAGACCCACCTAATCCAGGATAATCTCATCTCAAGAGCTTTATTTTAAAAACATCTACAAAGACTTTTTCAAAGTAAATTTACATTGTGGGGTTTCAGATGAATATAATTTTTGGAGGGCCACCATGCAACTCACGACCGTTATTTCCTAAAGCTTTAGGGTTTGCTATTCACAAGTAGCTCTTCAGTCTATCTGTAATTAATTTCTTTTCATGGTATGAGGTCCTTCCCCAAATGAGCCTTAGTGCCACTCTTCTAAACCAAATACTGATACAAGTGTCCTCTAAATAAACTTTTCGTTCTATCACTCTATTTGTCTACTTCTGAGGCAGTGTCATAGTTATAGTTAATGTAATGTTGTAAGAGTTCTTGGTAGCTGGAAGAACAAATCTTCTAAAATAACTTTTCACCTTCAAGAGTGTCTTGGCTTTTCTTAGCCCTTTCCTTCAGCTGGTCAAGTACCACAGAACAAAGTAAATATTCTGTTGAGGATAATTGAGGTTGCTTTAAATCTATAAATCTATTTGGAGAGAATTAAAATATTTAAAACATTAGGCCTCCGACTGCAGGAATATTGCTTATCTGTCTATTTAGATCATTACTGTCTCTCAGTAAACTTTTATACTTTTCTCGTTAACAATAGTATTTATTGCACACCTGTTTTGGGATTAGTGCTATATTATCTTAAATGATATTTTTAAAGTTTTTATGTTATCTTATGTACTGTCTTTTAAATTTTAATTATTTAATGGGCTATATAAGAATAAAATACAAACTGTTTTATGTTTGACTAAAGATGACTTTTAGTTGTTTTCTTAGCTTGATTTGATCTTTTTTTAACATGGAATATGTATGGAAGGGCAATGCCAAAGAATATTTAAACTACCAAACAATTGCATTCATTTCACATGCTAGCAGGATTATACTCAAAATCCTAGGCTTCAGCAGTACATGAACCAGATGCACAATCTGTGTTTAGAAAAGGCAGAGGAACCAGAGATCAAATTGCCAACATTGATTGGATGATGAAGAAAGAAAGGGAGTTCCAGAAAAACATCTACTTCTGCTTCATCGACTACACTAAAGCCTTTGACTATGTGGATCGTAACAAACTGGAAAATTCTTAAAGAATACCAGACCACCCTACCTCTCTCCTGAGAAACTTGTATGTGGGTCAAGACGCAACAATTAGAATTGGACATGGAACAACTGATTGGTTCTAAATTAGGAAAGGAGTATGGCAAGGCTGTGTATTGTCACCCTGCTTATTTTTCTTTGCAGAGTAAGTACATCATGCAAAATGCTGGGCTGGATGAATCACAAGCTAGAATCAAGATTTCCAAGAGAAATATCAACAACCTCAGATATGCAGCTGATACCACTCTAATGGCAGAAAATGAAGAGGAACTAAAGAGCCTCCTCATAGGGTCAAAAAGAAGAGTAAAAAAGATGGCTTGAAATTCAACATGAAAAAAAAAAAAAACTAAGATCATGGCATCCAGCCCATCACTTCATGGCAAATAGAAGGAGAAAAAGTGGAAGCAGTAACAGATTGTATTTTCTTGGGCTCCAAAATCACTGTGGATGGTGATTGTAGCCATGAAATTGAAAGATGCTTGCTCCTTGGAAGGAAAGCTATGACAAACCTAGACAAAAAAGCAGAGACATCAGTTTGCTCACAAAGGTCCATGTAGTCAAAGCTGTCTATGGTTTTTCCAGTAGTCATGTACAGACGTGAGAGTTGGACCATAAAGAAGGCTGGGTGCTGAAGAACTGATACTTTCAAATTGTGATGCTGGAGAAGACTCTTGAGAGTCCCTTGGAATCAAGGAGGTCAAACTAGTCAATCCTAAAGGAAATCAACAAGCTGAAGCTCCAATAATTTGGCCACCTGATGTGAAGAGCCAACTCACTGGAAAAGACCCTGATGCTGGGAAAGACTGAAGGCAAAAGAAGGGGGCAGCAGAGGATGAGATAGATAGATAGCATCATTGACTCAATGGACATGAATTTAAGCAAACTCCAGTAATGGAGGATGAAGAACCTGGCATGCTGCAGTCTACGGCATCATAAAGAGTTGGACATGACTTAGTGCCTAAACAAAATGTGTGCCAAGAATTTTTAAAATCCATTATTTGGAGATATAATTACACACTTATAAAGCACACTCTATTTTAAGTGCACAATTCCATGAACCTTAAAAACATATTCATCTATGTTACCACTATCACAATCAAGATACAAAGCATTCTAGCAGTCTGAAAATTCCCTTTTATCATTTTCCAGTCAATCCATACCTCCAACCATGGCCCCAGGAAAATACTGATGTCTTGATTGTCATTATAAGATTACTCTTTTCTAGAGTTTCATATAAATTGAATCAGTATGTATTCTTTTGTGTCCGGTTTGTTTTATTCCGGAAAATTATTTTATAGTTCTTCTGTATTGTACCTATTAGTGGTTTCTTTCAGTATTCCATCGTATGGATATACTCCAATTTGTGTTTCCATTCAACTCTTGATAGACTTTTATGTATTGTAGCTTCCAGCCTGTGGCTATGCTGAATAAAGCTGCTATGAACTCATGTACATATCTTTGTGTTGGCATATTTTTCTACCTAGGAGTAGATGGAATGGATATGACTGGATCATATATGTTGCTATTAGGTGTTTAAGCTTTATTAGGATGATTGTTTACATATTATATCTTACTCCATTCTTTTAGTTTATCTGTGTCTTTAAAGTAAGAGTTCTTGTAGCTGGAATGTTTTTTTAAACATGCTATTGCTTTTTTCAATCTAGTCTGACAAGCTCTGCCTGTCATTTGGAGTATTTGTTTAATATTTGCATTTAATGCACTTATTAATGTGTTTAGAAGTTTTTGTTGTTGTTGATTGGTTTATGTTTTAAATCTTCCATTTTATATTGTTTTCTGTTTGTTTCATCTATTCTTTGTTACTTTTATTCTCTTTTCCTGCCTTCTTCTGGAGTATTTCTTAGTATCTATTTGATCTCCACCCTGGCTTCATATATGTATAATTTTCCCCTCTTTTTGTGGTTGCTATAAGGCATTGTTTTTTCAACCTCACGGGTGATTTTGCCCCTTAGGGGACATTTGGGCAATGTTCAAAGACATTTTTGGTTATTACAATTGGGGTGTGGATGGGGATAGGGCCTCTATTAGCAGCTAATAATTAGAGACTAAGGATGCCACTGAAACTCCTACCATGCATGGGACAGTGCTCCCCTCCCCCAACAAGAAATGACTATCCAGTCTCCAAAGTAAGTAGTGCCAAGATTAAGAAACCCTGAATTTTAATTTATCACGGTCTAACTTCAAATAATATGCCACTTCATACAGGATGTAGGAATCTTGGGAGTGTTTACTTCATTCCCCTCTCTTATCCTTTGTGCAAGGCAATGTTGTTCTATATTATATATATAATAAGCCCTACAATGCTTTATTACATTTATACTTAGTCAGTNAATAATATGCCACTTCATACAGGATGTAGGAATCTTGGGAGTGTTTACTTCATTCCCCTCTCTTATCCTTTGTGCAAGGCAATGTTGTTCTATATTATATATATAATAAGCCCTACAATGCTTTATTACATTTATACTTAGTCAATTATCTTTTTAAAAAAATCAGAACATGAAGAAAAATATTTTTTTATTTACCCAATATTTCCATTTTGGTGCTGCTCAGCATTCCTTTGTGTAGCTCTAGGTTTCTATCTGGTAGTATTTTCTTTCGGCAGAGGGGATTTCATCACATTACTTTACAGTGCATGACTATTGGTGACAAATTACCTGAGCTTTTGTTCATGTGTCTCAACCATCTTTGAATGATATTTCATTGGTTGCAAAATTCTGGATTGACAGTTTCTTTTCTCCTTTCACATTTCAAAGATATCATGCTGTTGTCCTCTGGCTTGTATATTTCTGACAAGAAGTCTGTGTAAATTCTTAACTTTATTCAGCTGTTAAGTAATTTCTTTTACCCTGCAACTATTAAGATGTTTCTCTTTTATCTTATTTATTATAGCTGTTTTAACATCCTTGTTGCCATTAACTCTGCAATTCTGAATCTGCTTCTGTTGACTGATTTTCCACTTAATTATGGGTAACGTTTTGCTGCTTCCTAAGCATGACTAGTGATTTTTTATTGGATGTTGGATGTTGTTAATGCTGATTAGTTCACATGAGTTTTGAATTCCAACTGTTACTTAGAAGTGAGAAGAAAAAAATTTCATGATCTAATATATATTTACCATTAAATAAACTACAGGTTTGTATGACATTTAAAAGAACTGACAGATTATATCCAGCTTTGTTCTCCTTGCTGTAGGAGGTTAAATTTGCTTGAAAATTAGTACAAATACTCCTGCACTTGCATTTCATTTAGCTCTTTTGATCTAGATCAACCACACTTTTCTGTTTTGAGTTCCCATGACTGCTGGAAATTCAGTATCCAATGTTCTCTCAGATAATCTTGGTGACATTAGTAAAGTGCTTTATTTTTATGTGATAAATATCACTTTTAAGAAGTCAGACTAGAGCTATTTGACACTTTTTTCCCACAAGGTACAATAGGTCAATTTCTGAAAGAAAAAAAAAAAAAGCAGTTACTACAAGACAGTATTTGTGATAACTTATTTTTGAAATATTTCCTTTATGTAATTTTAAATCTTTCTTCTCCTTTGTATATTAGGAATGTTGTTCTTCAGTTGGAGTTCATCTTATTTACAGTGCCCCATTGACAGCAATTCTAGCTCAAATGAGACTCCTCTGAAATAGGTTCTACATGAAGTTCATTACTTCAGAGGTGTTACAACAAATGGTACTATTTGTGACAGTAGCTTACTTCATCCAAAGAAGTGTTATATGAAGCTGATACATCTGTAGACAGCTGGTAGTTCTGTAAATAGTTTATTCTTTAAACTTTGACATGACTTTCAATCATGTGATAATGGTAATTCCAATCATTTAATATAAGTAAATCTCAATAGTCACTGTTTGAATACTAAATGTGCATTCTGTAGTTTCAAGAGTTCTGGGAAGAACAACATTTAACTTTAGAACTTAAGACATTATCTAATAAAACTTCTAATTTAAAGATAAATCAAGGTGAATTTTATAGGGGAAATTGAAGTTTTGTGGACTTAATGATACTTGAGAAGTACTTTGAAAACTGCCAATGGAAAAGATTTTAATGTAGATATCATAAAAAACAGTAGTAGTGTAGTGATTATCACATTTTAACATGCATAAACATTTCTCAAGGAAGTTTTTTAAATTTTCAGATATCCAGACCTGGAAGTGTTGGTTCATTATGGTTGGTTGATCAAAATGACATTTTTTACAAGTACCACCGATTAAGTCTAATGCAGCTGATCTGCAAACCAGTTTGAGAAAGATATAATGGAATCGAACTGCATTCAGAATTTTAGTACCTAGCTCCATTATTTGGTCACTGAAAGATCTTCTGTAAGTCACAGTTTATTCTAATTAAAAACCAATAATATTGTGGTTCCACAGGTGAGAGCAGATCCTTTTCATTCCTCTAGTGAGTCATTTCATAGAGAATATAAACATCCATAAGCAATAAACTCGTATTCTGTCTTCTCAGTAGGGAGTCAAAATGAAGGTCTCTAGCCCAGGGTAAAGGGAAGGAAAGCTCTCACCACTCTAGGCAGATACAGTACACTCTGATGATGGGATATGCTGGAGGAAAGATAATATTCCATCAACCTAGTGGTAAGGAAGGAGCATCTGAAGAAGTCAGGGAGGGACAGTTTAATCACTGAGTTAGAGCATATTTAATATGTACTAAACTATGTGACTTTGTTAATTCAGGTTGCCTAGAAGAGGGCCATAGACTCCTCTGTTTCAGGCTAACTGGATGTACTGTATTAAGAACTCATAGTGAGAACCACTATATTTATGGGCTTGACTGTGTCTGTGTAGCTGGCCACTCAAACTTTTATGTACCTAAGACAGCATGCTTTCCTGAATTCAAACCACTTTTAAGCATTTAGCATTTTCTTGCTTATTAAATTATTAAAGCATACGGCATTTGGGGGGGCTAACATAGTGACCAAAGCAACAAATTGTTGTTTTTTGGTCACTAACCAGTCCATTCTGAAGGAGATCAGCCCCGGGATTTCTTTGGAAGGAATGATGCTAAAGCTGAAACTCCAGTACTTTGGCCACCTCATGTGAAGAGTTGACTCATTGGAAAAGACTCTGATGCTGGGAGGGATTGGGGGCAGGAGAAGGGGACGACCGAGGAAGAGATGGCTGGATGGCATCACGGACTTGATGGACGTGAGTCTGAGTGAACTCTGAGAGATGGTAATGAACAGGGAGGCCTGGCGTGCTGCAATTCATGGAGTCGCAAAGAGTCAGACACGACTGAGCGACTAAACTGAATTGAAGACATGTCCAACTCTTCTGCAATCCCATAGACTAGCCTACCATGTTCCTCTGTCCATGGGATACTTCCAGGCAAGCATACTGGAGTGGGTTGCCATTTCCTTCTCCAGGGGATCTTCCTGACCCAGGGATGGAACCCACATCTCCTGCATTGGCACGAAGGTTCTTTGCCATTGAGTTACCAGGTAAGCCCAAAGATAGTCTTAACAGTCTTAATAGTCTAAAAGGGGCATTTATTTGTACAGAAAGAGGTCCTCCAAAGGAGGAATATTCCAGATATTTATATCAATACACATGCTGTAACTTTGGGTCTCAGTTTCCTCAGCTGTAAATTGAGTAGTTTGCATATATTCTTAAGATTTATTCACCCTTTAATATTCTCTGGTTCCACTGGATGCTAGACTATGAACACTTGGCTATGATGGTTTCTTTTTTAAATGACAAAGATTTTAAATTAGCCTCAAAGTTTACTCATTTCTCACTGTGAGAATCTAGAACGTTTCATGATCTAAAGATTTGCTAGATTCATCCATCATTTATTAAGATATTTCCATCAAGAATCCACAACATGCCACATGCAAAGTACTGTGGATACAGCATTACCAAAAGACATGATCTACGCTCTCATAGAACTTACATTCTAGTAACATAATTAAGAACCTACAAAAATAAGATAATTTTAAATAAGTGCCAAAATTTCTTTAGTGTTAAGATGTAGTAGAGAGTAGCTAATAGGTTACTTAAAACAGAATAGTGAAGAAAAGCCCCCTCGAAGGAGATGACATTTGAACTGAGACCTGAAGTATGAGAAGGAGTTATCTATTAAGAATTGAGGAAAGAGTATTATAAGGAGAGAGAGTGTCAAGTGTGTCTTAGTCTATTTGGGCTCTTGTGAGAAAAATATCATAGACTGGATGACTTAACAACAGAAATTTATTTCTTATAGTACTAGAAATTAATGTGCTGGTAGATTCAGCATCTGGTGAAGACTTTCTGGTTCAAAGATGGTCTTCTCACTGTGTCTTACATGGCAGCACAGAGGGGAAGCAAACTCTCTTGTGACTCTTTTAAGGGCACTAATCCTATTCATGAGGGGTTGAATGACCTAATCACTACCCAAATGTCCCACCCCCAAATACCATCACATTGGGGATTCAGTTTCAAAATGTAAATCTGGCAGGATGGGGGAGACACAAACTTTCAGTCCATGGTAAAGTGCAAAGGCCTGCCTGAAGTACGGAAGAGCTTATTGTGTTCAGGCATCAAAAAAGAAAAAAGCCAGTGTAGCTGGAGCATTATACTCCAAGAAGATGGGAGAAGTAGACAGAGGGCAGCCCATGCATATAGGATCTTATATGCCACAGAGGTAGGTTTGAATTTTATTTTCCAGGCAATGCACAGTCAATGAAGGACTTTATGCAGAGTGACATGGCCTGATTTATATATATTTTTAATTTGCCCTGGTTCTATGCAAATAAATAGTGTGGGTACATGAGCAAAAGCAAGAAGACCAATTAGAAGGATACCACTAGTCCAACATAGAGATAACAATGACTTGGAACAGGATGTTGGCAATGGAGCTGGACATCTAGATACAAGCAAATCTGAGATATATTTGGAGGAAAACTTGAGAGGACTTCCTAAGGGATGGAATGACAGAGAGGGAAAAGATCAATGATGATAGATTTTTGACTTAAGCAGCTACATGGGGATATTAGTATCATTTATTGAGAGAGGAAAAGTTGGGAGGGGAGGGAATAAAATGAGTTTGAGATGTCTCTTAAATATCCAAGTGAAGATAAAGCAGTTGGGTATGTAATCTATATCCAACCTGGGGTAAATCAGGTTTGGAAATAAAAATTTGAGAGATCAACATATTGCTAGTATTTAAAGCATGGTAATGGGAGGCCTGGCATGCTGCAATTAATGGGGTCGCAAAGAGTCAGACAAGACTGAACTGAACTGAATGGATTAACTTGGGGGTTCCCAGGTGACTCAGTGGTAAAGAACCACCTGCCANATGTAATTTTAAATCTTTCTTCTCCTTTGTATATTAGGAATGTTGTTCTTCAGTTGGAGTTCATCTTATTTACAGTGCCCCATTGACAGCAATTCTAGCTCAAATGAGACTCCTCTGAAATAGGTTCTACATGAAGTTCATTACTTCAGAGGTGTTACAACAAATGGTACTATTTGTGACAGTAGCTTACTTCATCCAAAGAAGTGTTATATGAAGCTGATACATCTGTAGACAGCTGGTAGTTCTGTAAATAGTTTATTCTTTAAACTTTGACATGACTTTCAATCATGTGATAATGGTAATTCCAATCATTTAATATAAGTAAATCTCAATAGTCACTGTTTGAATACTAAATGTGCATTCTGTAGTTTCAAGAGTTCTGGGAAGAACAACATTTAACTTTAGAACTTAAGACATTATCTAATAAAACTTCTAATTTAAAGATAAATCAAGGTGAATTTTATAGGGGAAATTGAAGTTTTGTGGACTTAATGATACTTGAGAAGTACTTTGAAAACTGCCAATGGAAAAGATTTTAATGTAGATATCATAAAAAACAGTAGTAGTGTAGTGATTATCACATTTTAACATGCATAAACATTTCTCAAGGAAGTTTTTTAAATTTTCAGATATCCAGACCTGGAAGTGTTGGTTCATCATGGTTGGTTGATCAAAATGACATTTTTTACAAGTACCACCGATTAAGTCTAATGCAGCTGATCTGCAAACCAGTTTGAGAAAGATATAATGGAATCGAACTGCATTCAGAATTTTAGTACCTAGCTCCATTATTTGGTCACTGAAAGATCTTCTGTAAGTCACAGTTTATTCTAATTAAAAACCAATAATATTGTGGTTCCACAGGTGAGAGCAGATCCTTTTCATTCCTCTAGTGAGTCATTTCATAGAGAATATAAACATCCATAAGCAATAAACTCGTATTCTGTCTTCTCAGTAGGGAGTCAAAATGAAGGTCTCTAGCCCAGGGTAAAGGGAAGGAAAGCTCTCACCACTCTAGGCAGATACAGTACACTCTGATGATGGGATATGCTGGAGGAAAGATAATATTCCATCAACCTAGTGGTAAGGAAGGAGCATCTGAAGAAGTCAGGGAGGGACAGTTTAATCACTGAGTTAGAGCATATTTAATATGTACTAAACTATGTGACTTTGTTAATTCAGGTTGCCTAGAAGAGGGCCATAGACTCCTCTGTTTCAGGCTAACTGGATGTACTGTATTAAGAACTCATAGTGAGAACCACTATATTTATGGGCTTGACTGTGTCTGTGTAGCTGGCCACTCAAACTTTTATGTACCTAAGACAGCATGCTTTCCTGAATTCAAACCACTTTTAAGCATTTAGCATTTTCTTGCTTATTAAATTATTAAAGCATACGGCATTTGGGGGGGCTAACATAGTGACCAAAGCAACAAATTGTTGTTTTTTGGTCACTAACCAGTCCATTCTGAAGGAGATCAGCCCCGGGATTTCTTTGGAAGGAATGATGCTAAAGCTGAAACTCCAGTACTTTGGCCACCTCATGTGAAGAGTTGACTCATTGGAAAAGACTCTGATGCTGGGAGGGATTGGGGGCAGGAGAAGGGGACGACCGAGGAAGAGATGGCTGGATGGCATCACGGACTTGATGGACGTGAGTCTGAGTGAACTCTGAGAGATGGTAATGAACAGGGAGGCCTGGCGTGCTGCAATTCATGGAGTCGCAAAGAGTCAGACACGACTGAGCGACTAAACTGAATTGAAGACATGTCCAACTCTTCTGCAATCCCATAGACTAGCCTACCATGTTCCTCTGTCCATGGGATACTTCCAGGCAAGCATACTGGAGTGGGTTGCCATTTCCTTCTCCAGGGGATCTTCCTGACCCAGGGATGGAACCCACATCTCCTGCATTGGCACGAAGGTTCTTTGCCATTGAGTTACCAGGTAAGCCCAAAGATAGTCTTAACAGTCTTAATAGTCTAAAAGGGGCATTTATTTGTACAGAAAGAGGTCCTCCAAAGGAGGAATATTCCAGATATTTATATCAATACACATGCTGTAACTTTGGGTCTCAGTTTCCTCAGCTGTAAATTGAGTAGTTTGCATATATTCTTAAGATTTATTCACCCTTTAATATTCTCTGGTTCCACTGGATGCTAGACTATGAACACTTGGCTATGATGGTTTCTTTTTTAAATGACAAAGATTTTAAATTAGCCTCAAAGTTTACTCATTTCTCACTGTGAGAATCTAGAACGTTTCATGATCTAAAGATTTGCTAGATTCATCCATCATTTATTAAGATATTTCCATCAAGAATCCACAACATGCCACATGCAAAGTACTGTGGATACAGCATTACCAAAAGACATGATCTACGCTCTCATAGAACTTACATTCTAGTAACATAATTAAGAACCTACAAAAATAAGATAATTTTAAATAAGTGCCAAAATTTCTTTAGTGTTAAGATGTAGTAGAGAGTAGCTAATAGGTTACTTAAAACAGAATAGTGAAGAAAAGCCCCCTCGAAGGAGATGACATTTGAACTGAGACCTGAAGTATGAGAAGGAGTTATCTATTAAGAATTGAGGAAAGAGTATTATAAGGAGAGAGAGTGTCAAGTGTGTCTTAGTCTATTTGGGCTCTTGTGAGAAAAATATCATAGACTGGATGACTTAACAACAGAAATTTATTTCTTATAGTACTAGAAATTAATGTGCTGGTAGATTCAGCATCTGGTGAAGACTTTCTGGTTCAAAGATGGTCTTCTCACTGTGTCTTACATGGCAGCACAGAGGGGAAGCAAACTCTCTTGTGACTCTTTTAAGGGCACTAATCCTATTCATGAGGGGTTGAATGACCTAATCACTACCCAAATGTCCCACCCCCAAATACCATCACATTGGGGATTCAGTTTCAAAATGTAAATCTGGCAGGATGGGGGAGACACAAACTTTCAGTCCATGGTAAAGTGCAAAGGCCTGCCTGAAGTACGGAAGAGCTTATTGTGTTCAGGCATCAAAAAAGAAAAAAGCCAGTGTAGCTGGAGCATTATACTCCAAGAAGATGGGAGAAGTAGACAGAGGGCAGCCCATGCATATAGGATCTTATATGCCACAGAGGTAGGTTTGAATTTTATTTTCCAGGCAATGCACAGTCAATGAAGGACTTTATGCAGAGTGACATGGCCTGATTTATATATATTTTTAATTTGCCCTGGTTCTATGCAAATAAATAGTGTGGGTACATGAGCAAAAGCAAGAAGACCAATTAGAAGGATACCACTAGTCCAACATAGAGATAACAATGACTTGGAACAGGATGTTGGCAATGGAGCTGGACATCTAGATACAAGCAAATCTGAGATATATTTGGAGGAAAACTTGAGAGGACTTCCTAAGGGATGGAATGACAGAGAGGGAAAAGATCAATGATGATAGATTTTTGACTTAAGCAGCTACATGGGGATATTAGTATCATTTATTGAGAGAGGAAAAGTTGGGAGGGGAGGGAATAAAATGAGTTTGAGATGTCTCTTAAATATCCAAGTGAAGATAAAGCAGTTGGGTATGTAATCTATATCCAACCTGGGGTAAATCAGGTTTGGAAATAAAAATTTGAGAGATCAACATATTGCTAGTATTTAAAGCATGGTAATGGGAGGCCTGGCATGCTGCAATTAATGGGGTCGCAAAGAGTCAGACAAGACTGAACTGAACTGAATGGATTAACTTGGGGGTTCCCAGGTGACTCAGTGGTAAAGAACCACCTGCCAATGCAGGAGACACAGGTTCAATCCCTGGGTCAGGAAGATCCCCTGGAGAAGGAAATGGCAACCCACTCCAGTATTCTTGGGTGGACTATCCCATGGACAGAGGAGCTTGGCGGGCTACCATCCATGAGGTCACAAAAGACTTGGACACAATTTAATGACTAAACAACAACAGTGGATGAATCACTTAGGGTGATAATGTAGAGTGAGAGAGGTAGACAGCCAGAACTAAGTCATGGAGCACTACAGTATTTACAGGTCAGAAAAGAAGATCCTACAAAGGACACCATAGGAGTAGCAAGTAAAGTAGGAAGAAAATTAGGAGTTTGATGATGTAGAAGCTGATGTATTAGTTTCCTAAGGCTGTCATAACAAGTTGCTACAAATTGGTGGCTTAAAGTAACATACATGTATTCTCTCACAGTTCTGGACACTAGAAGTCTGAAATCAAAGTGTTGGCAAAGTCATGCTTCCATGGAGGCTCTTGGGAAGAATCCTTCTTTGCCTCTTACAGCTTCTGGTTTTCTCCTGGCAATCCTTGGTGTTCCTTGGCTTATACTTGGCATCATCCCAATCTCTTGTCTCTACTGCTACGTGGCCTTCTTCCCTGTATGTTCATTTCCCTCTGTTTTCTCTCAAAAAGGTATCAGTCAATGGATTTAGGGCCCATAATAATCTAGTATGAGTCATCTTAATTTGATTACATCTTCAAAGATCCTTACTCCAAATAAGGTCACATTCACAAGTATTGGGGGTTGGGAATTGAGAATATCCTTAGGAAGGACACAAGTCAACCTGCTACAGCATATTGTCAGTTTGTGATCGGCATTTATTCTCAAGCCCTTCTATGCTCAAATATGTTACTCAGAAGATGGAAACTAGAGATCTTATATTCAAGAAACCCTTTCTACAAGGGTTCTGGGTATAATTTAGGTTTCTCCATTGTGAGACTCAGAAGGCTTGCATGGAGGCTTGAAAAGCACAGGCTATGTTTCCTACAATTGTGTTTGTTAGTGTATGATTCACTTTGGCCTAGGAAACATGTAACTTTGGTAGGGATTTCCTGTAGCTTTGTGAGACCTGGGGTAGTATAGCTTTCAGAACCAAAGGTATACCACTAGCTCCCTGAAGTCCACTCTTTATTCATTCCAATGTTTCTAAGTACCTAAGTCCTGTATTTCTTTCTATTTGAAATCCTGGTTTCTGTTCTCTCTGTTGATCTCTGATAAGTAGAAAGTGTTTCAATAAGAAAGGTTACTGTACTAAAAAGCCACTAAGCAGGTAATAAAAGGTAGAGTTAAAATCCCCATGGAGTTTGTATCATTTAATTTCAATTTCCATTTGTTCACTGCTAGTACGTAGTACAATTTCTCTTTGTATCTTTAAAGTACATTTCTTATAGGAAGCATATAGCTGGATTTTGCCTATTTAAAGAAATAAATTTTAAAAATAGAATTAAATATGATCCTTCTTTTCATTGTGGTATTTAGGTCATTTACATGTGATTGCCTATATTGGTAGGTTTAAGTTGGCCATCTTTTTCTATTTTTTAAAAAAGTTTGTCCCATCTGTTCTTTGTTTCCTTTTTTTGCTTTATTTTGGATAAACTGAATATTTTTAGGATTTTATCTCTTGTGTTGATTGTATTAGCCACATCTTGTTTTGTTATTTTATTAGTTGCTTTGGGGTTATAGTATTTATCACAGATTATCTTCAAATGATTTCATATGTTAATATAAAGTATAAGAAACTTATAAAAGTGTATTTCCATTTATCCATTGCTAACTTTTGTTGTCATACTTTTTAATAAGTTCCACAAATTACTTACCAAAGAAATGTCATTTATAGAGATTTATATTAAAAAGATATGATGGTCATCTGAGTTAAATTCACCCATTACAGTCCATTTTAGTTGGCTAATCCTAGAATGTCGATGTTCATTCTGGCCATCTTGTTTGACCACTTCCAACTTGCCTTGATTCATGGACCTGACATTCCAGGTTCCTATGCAATATTGCTCTTTACAGCATCAGACTTTGCTTGTATCACCAGTCACATCCACAATTGGGTAATCTTTTTTGCTCTGGCTCCATCCCTTCATTCATTTGGGAGTTATTTCTCCACTGCTCTCCAGTAGCGTATTGGGCACCTACTGACCTGGGGAGTTCCACTTTCAGTATCCTATCATTTTGCCTTTTCATATGTTCATGGGGTTCTCAAGGCAAGAATACTGAAGTGGTTTGCCATTCCCTTCTCCAGTGGACCACACAGAAGAAATGGAGTAGCCATCATGGTCAACAAAAGAGTCCGAAATGCAGTACTTGGATGCAGCCTCAAAAATGACAGAATGATCTCTGTTCGTCTCCAAGGCAAACCATTCAGTATCACAGTAATCCAAGTCTATGCCCCAACCAGTAACGCTGAAGAAGCTGAAGTTGAATGGTTCTATGAAGACCTACAAGACTGTTTAGAACTAACATGCAAAAAAAGATGTCCTTTTCATTACAGAGGACTGGAATGCAAAAGTGGGAAGTGAAGAAACACCTGGAGTAACAGGCAAATTTGGCCTTCAAATGCGGAATGAAGCNAAAGTAGGAAGTCAAGAAACACCTGGAGTAACAGGCAAATTTGGCCTTGGAATGCGGAATGAAGCAGGGCAAAGACTAATAGAGTTTTGCCAAGAAAATGCACTGGTCATAGCAAACACCCTCTTCCAACAACACAAGAGAAGACTCTACACATGGACATCACCAGCTGGCCAACACTAAAATCAGATTTGATTATATTCTTGCAGCCAAAGATGGAGAAGCTCTATACAATCAACAAAAACAAGACCAGGAGCTGACTGTGGCTCAGATCATGACTCCTTATTTCCAAATTCAGACTCAAATTGAAGAAAGTAGGGAAAACCACTAGACCATTCAGGTATGACCTTAATCAAATCCCTTATGATTATACAGTGGAAGTGAGAAATAGATTTAAGGGACTAGATCTGATAGAGTGCCTGATGAACTATGGAATGAGGTTCATGACATTGTGCGGGAGACAGGGATCAAGACCATCCCCATGGAAAAGAAATGCAAAAAAAGCAAAATGGCTGTCTGGGGAGGCCTTACAAATAGTTGTGAAAAGAAGAGAGGCGAAAAGCAAAGGAGAAAAGGAAAGATATAAGCACCTGAACACAAAGAATAGCAAGGAGAGATAAGAAAGCCTTCTTCAGTGATCAATGCAAAGAATTAGAGGAAAACAACAGAATGGGAAAGACTAGAGATCTCTTCAAGAAAATCAGAGATACCAAGGGAACATTTCATGCAAAGATGGGCTCGATAAAGAACATAAATGGTATGGACCTAACAGAAGCAGAAGATATTAAGAGGTAGCAAGAATACACAGAAGAACTATACAAAAAAGATCTTCATGACCAAGATAACCACGATGGTGTGATCACTCACCTAGAGCCACACATCTTGGAATGTGAAGTCAAGTGGGCCTTAGAAAGCATTACTACGAACAAAGCTAGTGGAGGTGATGGAATTCCAGTTGAGCTATTTCAAATCCTGAAAGATGATGCTGTGAAAGTGCTGCATTCAATATGCCAGCAAATTTGGAAAACTCAGCAGTGGCCACAGGACTGGAAAAGGTCAGTTTTCATTCCAATCCCAAAGAAAGGCAATGCCAAAGAATGCTCAAACTACTGCACAATTGCACTCATCTCACATGCTAGTAAAGTAATGTGCTGGGAGCCGCCAAAGGAGATCCCACCCATGACAAGTTCATGTGGAAGAGAACTGTAAAGCAAGGCTTCAGAACTCAAGGGGCTCCCTAGGCTTTCTCAAGCATCTACCCCAACACCAGAATCTGTCTGTTTTACTATTTCATGACTTTCACCAACTCCTCTGACATTAACAGGGGGCTAATCCTGACCACCTTTCTCTGGAGAAAATCAACTTAGGGCTATAGCTAATAAGTGTCCTGGACATGAGAGGAATATTTCAAATCAAATCCCCTCTGTTAGCATTCTAACTTGCTTGGCAGGTACATCCAGACACTTACAGCTATGCATGTGATTATTTACAGCGTCCCAACTGTGAGAGGCATGAAAGCCTAAAACATAAAGCCTTTCAAAGAGTTAAAAGTTATTAGAGTAGTGCTAGTGCTGGTATAAGAGTTCATTATTGGGCCAATGCTGTTGCTAAGTTCCCATATCTCTTACCCACTGTGCACCTGGGAATGCATTAGTTAACATAGTGAAAATTCAAGAAAAACGTGTAGCCTTGAATTTAACCATATCAGACTTTTGAGCTAATTGGTTCTTTCTTGTAACCCCCTGCACCTTTGCTCTGTGAAAAATGTAACTCTGTTTGGCATTTTCTGAGGCTGACATAGATTAGAAATATAAAGAAAAAAATACTTTGAGGGAAAATAAGTTTTCTGGTTAAGCAGCCTTTATCAAAAGAGGGTCATAATATGTTCACAGGCCTCCAAGTCCAAAAGATACTGTACACAACATCATTTGTGGGAAAGGTATGCAAAAAAAAAAACCTGGTTTCGATAAGGGCAAAACTGCTGGAATGTTTGGGCTGACTCTGTATGACCTTGCATCTTTCATTTCCCTCTGTGTATAAGGCAAGGTATAAAAGTACCTTTTGAAAAATAAAGCTTTGGGGCCTCACAGAAGCTTGGTCACCCTGTGTTTTTTCTTCTCTCTCTCTATCTCCCTCTCTTTTTCAGGCTGATCCCTTCGAGCATGGGGGCTCCCTGTATTCACTTATCTGCCCAGGGTTTCTAAGACTTGAACGGGAAGACGTTCTGCGTCTTCACTCCCTCGGGAGACCGGGAGGGCACCTATGGCCTCCGTGAACAGGGCAAATTTCTTGTCTTGAAGTTATACTGGTTCTCTAACCAAGGAATATCAGCCTCTTTCTCTCCTCTGTTTTCTTATCTACAACATTCTTCTCTCTCTCTCTCTCTAAATCAATCACCGACACCGTTTCTCCTTCGGGTTTCCCTGAATCCTGTGGGGGCTGGACTCTGGCAGTAATACTCAAAAATCTCCAAGCCAGGCTTCAGCAATATGTGAACCAGATGTTCAAGCTGGTTTTAGAAAAGGCAGAGGAACCAGAGATCAAATTGCAAACATCTGCTGGATCATTGAAAAAGCTACAGAGTTCCAGAAAAACATCTACTTCTGCTTTATTGACTATGCCAAAGCCTTTGACTGTGTGGATCCCAATAAACTGTGGAAAGTTCTTCAAGAGATGGGAATACCAGACCACCTGACCTGCCTCTTGAGAAACCTATATGCAGGTCAGGAAGCAACAGTTAGAACTGGACATGGAACAACTGACTGGTTCCAAATAGGAAAAGGAGTACGTCAAGGCTGTATATTGTCACCCTGCTTATTTTACTTATATGCAGAGTACATCATGAGAAACGCTGGGCTGGAAGAAGCACAAACTGGAATCAAGATTGCTGGGAGAAATATCAATCACCTCAGATATGCAGATGAAACCACCCTTATGGCAGAAAGTGAAGAGGAACTAAAGAGCCTCTTGATGAAAGTGAAAGAGGAGAGTGAAAGAGTTGGCTTAAAGCTCAACATTCAGAAAACGAAGATCATGGCATCTGGTCCTATCACTTTATGGGAAACAGATGGGGAAACAGTGGAAACAGTGTCAAGACTTTATTTTGGGGGGCTCAAAATCACTGCAGACGGTGATTGCAGCCATGAAATTAAAAGACGCTTACTCCTTGGAAGGAAACTTATGACCAATCCTGATAGCATATTAAAAAGCAGAGACATTACTTTGCCAACGAAGGTCCGTCTAGTCAAGGCTATGCTTTTTCCTGTGGTCATGTATGGATGTGAGAGTTGGACTGTGAAGAAAGCTGAGCGCAGAAGAATTGATGCTTTTGAACTGTGGTGTTGGAGAAGACTCTTGAGAATCCCTTGGACTGCAAGGAGATCCAACCAGTCCATTCTGAAGGAGATCAGCTGGGATTTCTTTGGAAGGAATGATGCTAAAGCTGAAACTCCAGTACTTTGGCCACCTCATGCGAAGAGTTGACTCATTGGAAAAGACTCTGATGCTGGGAGGGATTGGGGGCGGGAGGAGAAGGGGACGACAGAGGATGAGATGGC
>SJYW01015301.1:498448-565552 GCA_006410735.1 Raphicerus campestris
GCCTCTTGATAAAGGTCAAAGAGGAGAGTGAAAAAGCTGGCTTAAAACTCAATATTCAAAACATGAAGATCATGGTATCCAGTCCCATCACTTCATGGCAAATAGACAGGGAAACAATGGAAACAGTGAGAGACTTTATTTTCTTGGGCTCTAAAATCACTGTAGACTATAACTGCAGCCATGAAATTAAAAGACACTTGCTCCTTGGAAGAGAAGCAAGGACAAGCCTAGACAGCATATTAAAAAGCAGAGACATTACTTTGCCTACGAAGGTCCGTCTAGTCAAGGCTATGGTTTTTCCTGTGGTCATGTATGGATGTGAGAGTTGGACTGTGAAGAAAGCTGAGCGCAGAAGAATTGATGCTTTTGAACTGTGGTGTTGGAGAAGACTCTTGAGAATCCCTTGGACTGCAAGGAGATCCAACCAGTCCATTCTGAAGGAGATCAGCTGGGATTTCTTTGGAAGGAATGATGCTAAAGCTGAAACTCCAGTACTTTGGCCACCTCATGCGAAGAGTTGACTCATTGGAAAAGACTCTGATGCTGGGAGGGATTGGGGGCGGGAGGAGAAGGGGACGACAGAGGATGAGATGGCTGGATGGCACCACAAACTCGATGGATGTTGAGTCTGAGTGAACTCTGGGAGTTGGTGATGAACAGGGAGGCCTGGCGTGCTGCGATTCATGGGGTTGCAAAGAGTTGGACACGACTGAGCGACTGAATATTCAAAAGAAAAAAATCAGATATATTTACCCATGGAGTTTATTACCCTATCTATGCTTTTAATGTCTCTCTCTATATATACCCATATTTCTATTGGCTATAATTTTCTTTCTGCATAAAAGAACTTCCTTCAGCATTTCTTGTAGTATGTCTTCTAGTGAATTGTTTCACCCTTTTTTCTCTGAAATGTCTTTTTTTCTTCAATTTTAAAAGGAATTTTTGCTAAGTATAGAATTGTAGATTGACAATTCATTTTGTTCTTTCACTTAAGATGTAGCTCTACTGTCTCACCTCTTTTGTTTATAATGAGACATCTGCTTTCAACCTCATCTTATTTTCTCTGTAAGCAATGTGTCTTTTTTTTCTGCCTGCTTATAAAATTTTCTGTCACTAGATTAGTGTAATTGAGTATGATGTGCCTGTCATTTCCTTCATTTTCTTAGGCTTGAGGTTTGTTGAGCTCTTAGATAAGTGAGTTTTCTTTTTTTTTTTTTAATTTCTGGAAAAATTATGGTATAAGCTTCAAAAGAGCTTTGGCTTACAAAGGTTAGCAAAAAAAATTGCTTGGGCAGCAAAGAATAAGAAAGTCACCTCCAAATTCTAAGATTCATGGAATGTGTAAGACGAAATGTCTGCTATTCAACAAGATGTCAAGGGTTATCTGTGTTCTTGGGATATCCAGGCTTCAAGTAAGATAAGATGTTTGTGGTAGAGTGCAGCTTATTTATACTAATCTTATATCAAAGTAAGTACTACAGCAGAAAAATGGGCTTGTAGCAGCATTTGAAAGATAAAAGTCATATTATGCCATAAATTTTCTTGCCCTATGTAGAAGTACCCCTCTTTTTCAATGTTTCATTTATAAACTGTCATGAATGTCATTCATGTAAAAATAAAGTGAAAGGTCAGCTAGTCCAAAGCAGCAACAATTCAAAAAATTCTAAACAACAAAAACCCAGATATTAAATATCTGAATTTAAGAACCTTGCAATTTAACATTATCCTAAATTATGTTTTTTCCATATTTACAGGTTAAGAAAGTGGTTTAAAAAGTATTATAGCCTTAATGTTACTGCAGTTTCAAGACATTCATTGATTCTTTATGTCAGCAGTTGCTGCCAAAATGGAAAGTAGGGCTAAAGCAGTTTTAAGTATTGGAATACTGTTTCTTTTTGAACTGTAGTGCTGGAAAAGACTCATGAGAGTCCCTTGGATAGCAAGATCAAATGCGTCAATCCTAAAGGAAATCAACGTTCATTGGAAGGACTGATGCTGAAGCTGAAACTCCAATACTTTGGCCACCTGATGCGAACGGCTAACCCACTGGAAAAGACCCTGATGCTGGGAAAGATTGAGGGCAGGAGGAGAAGAGGGTGACAGAGGATGACATGGTTGGATAACATCATCGACTCTTAAGAATTTGAGTAAATTCCAGGAGATAGTGAAGGACAGGGAAGCCTGACGTACTGTAGTCCTTAGGGCTACAAAGAGTAAGACTCGACTGAAAGACTGAACTGAACAACAGCAGGTCCATCCATGTTGCTATAAATAGCATTAGTCTTTTTTTTATGGCAGAATAATAGTTCATATTGCATATGTGTGTGTGTGTACACCACACATCTTTATCCATTCATGTGTTGAGTGACAAAGTTGCTTCCATGTCTTGACTATTATAAATAGTGCTGCTATGAGTATCAGGGTGCATGTTCCTTTTCACGTTAAGAGTTTTCACCTTTTCTGAGTATTTCTCTAAGATTGAGATTGTTGGTCTATATAGTAGCTCTATTTTTAGTTTTCTTGAGAAATCTCCATACTGTTCTCTACAATGGCTAAAGCAATTTACATTCCCACCAACAGTATAAGAGGGTTCCCTTTTCTCCATACCTTCTCCAGTATTTATTATTTGTAGACTTTTTTGTGATGGCCCTTTCTCACTGGTGTGAAGTGATACCTCTTTGTAGTTTTTATTTTCAATTCTCTAATAATGATGTTGAACATCTGTTCATGTGCCTGATGGCCATCTGTATGTCTTCTTTGGGAAAATGTATTTAGGTCTTCTGACCATTTTTGTTTGAGCTATATGTCCTTTTCATTATAGGGGCCTGTGCAAAAGTAGGAAGTCAAGTGATAGCTGGAGTTACAGGCAAATTTGGCCTTCTAATACAAAACAAAGCAGGTCAAAGGCTAAGAGTTTTTCCAAGAGAATGCACTGGTCATAGCAAACACTCTCTTCCAACAACACAAGAGAAGACTCTACACATGGACATCACCAGATGGTCAATACCAAAATCAGAGTGATTATATTCTTTGTAGCCAAAGATGGAGAAGCTCTATAAAGTCAGCAAAAACAAGACTAGGAGCTGACTGTGGCCCAGATCATGAACTCCTTATTGCCAAATTCAGAGTGAAATTGAAGAAAGTAGGGAAAACCACTAGACCATTCAGATGTGACCTAAATCAAATCCCTTATGATTATACAGCAGAAGTGACAAATAGATTCAAAGGATTATAACCGATAGTGTGCCTGAAGAACTATGGACGGAAGTTTGTGACATTGTACAGGAGACCATCCATCAAGACCATCCCCAAGAAAAAGAAATGCAAAAAGGAAAAATAGCTGTTTGAGGAGGCCTTACAAATACCAGTCAACCCTAAAGGAAATCAGTCCTGAATATTCATTGGAAGAACTGATGCCAAAGCTGAAACTCCAATACTTTGGCCACCTGATGCAAAGAACTGACTCATTGGAAAAGAACCTGATTCTGGGAAAGATTGAAGGCAGGAGAAGGGGATGATAGAGGATGAGTTGGTTGGATGGCATCACTGAGTCAGTGGACATGAGTTAGAGTAAGCATTGGGAGTTGGTGATGGACAGGTAAGCCTGGAGTGCTGCAGTCCACGGAGTTGCAAAGAGTAGGATACAACTGAGCGACTGAACTGATAAGAGCTGTCCGTATGTTTTTGAAATTAATCCCTTGTTGGCTGCATCATTCACAAATATTTTCTCCCAGTTCATAGGTAATCTTTTCATTTGCTTATTTAGTTATTTTGCTGTGCAAAAGCTTATGTTTGATTAGGTCTCATTTAAAATTTTTACTTCTATTTCTTTTGACTTGGGAGACTGTAGATGTAACTTCTTGATAGGACAGCAGAGACTTCATAGGCAAATCAGAGCAAGGGACTGTTAAGAATATTTGTGTGTGATGATTACACACACATACATACACACACTCTTCCCCTAAGTCTGTTTTTGTTTTGCCTTTTAGCCTAATAGTGAACATGACTGGCTGAAGTTTTCAAGTCACTGGAGAATTGACTCACCATAATATCCCATGGTAATATTGTTTGATATCATATAGGCATGAAAGGCTGCTTAGAAATAAGCAGGGAAAAAACCTGCTATTCTGACCAAACAATATTAACAAAAATCCCTTTTCTCTTACATAAGTCTACACGTTAAATAGTATGAGTGAGTAGTTCATAGAACCCAAAGATGATGTCTCAGTATCAGGCATCTAGACAACATTGTATTTGGTAACATTAGAATCAATGGCTCAAAAGGAACTACACTGTTAAAGAAGAGTAACTTCAACTCTGTTTGTTGGCTTTTTCTCCAGCAATACCTGCTTTAATGACAGACCCTCAAATGAGTTATTTAAAAATGTCAACTCACATACAGGTGTTCAATAAACACATGAAAAGATGCTTAACATTGCTCATTATTCAGTTCAGTTCAGTCACTCAGTCGACTCTTTGCGACCCCATGCATCACAGCACAGCAGGCCTCCCTGACCATCACCAACTCCCAAAGTTTACTCAAACTCATGTCCATCAAGCCAGTGATGCCATCCAGCCATGTCATCCTCTGTCATCCCCTTCTCCTCCTGCCCCTAATCCCTCCCAGCATCAAGAGTCTCTTCCAATGAGTCAACTCTTTGCATGAGGTGGCCAAAGTATTGGAGTTTCAGCTTGAGCATCAGTCCTTAGAGAAATGCAAGTCAAACCTACAGTGAGGCATGACATCACACCAATCAGAATGGCCACCATCAAAAAATATACAAATAATAAATGCTGGAGAGGATGTAGAGAAAAGGGAAACCTTTTGCACTGTTAGTGGGAATGTAAACTGATATAGCCATTATGAAAACAGTATGGAGATTCCTTTAAAAACTAGGAATGCTGCTACTGCTGCTGCTGCTAAGTCACTTCAGTCGTGTCTGACTCTGTGTGACCCCACAGATGGCAGCCCAGCAGGCTCCCCTGTCCCTGGGATTCTCCAGGCAAGAACACTGGAGTGGGTTGTCATTTCCTTCTCCAATGTATGAAAGTGAAAAGTGAAAGTGAAGTCGCTCAGTTGTGTCCGACCCTCAGCGACCCCATGGACTGCAGCCTACCAGGCTCCTCCGTCCATGGGATTTTCCAGGCAGGAGTACTGGAGTGGGGTGCCATTGCCTTCTCCAAACTTGGAATAAATCTACCATATGACCTAGCAATCCCACTACTCAGCAATATACACTGAAAAAAACCACAATTCTGAAAGACACATGTACCCCAAAGTTCACTGAAGCAATATTTACAACAGCCAGGACATGGAAGCAACCTAGATGCCATCAACAGATGAATGGATAAAGAAGTTGTGGTACATTTATACAATGGAACATTACTCAGCCATAAAAAGGAATGAATTTGAGTCAGTGGTAGTGAGGTAGATGAACCTAGAGCCTCTTAAACAGTGAAGTCATAAAGAGGAAACAAGTATTGTGTATTAAGCCATATATATGGAGTCAAGAAAAATGGTTACTGATGAATCTAGCAGAGAATGGACTTGTGAACACAGTAGGGAAGCTGAGGATGGGACAAACTGAGAAAGTAGCCATGACATATATACACTATCATGTGTAAAATAGCTACTGAGAAGTTGCTAAATAACACAGGGAGCTCAGCCTGGTGCTCTATGATGACATAGAGGGATGGGACGGTGGGGAGTGGAGGCGGCTCAGGAGGGAAGGGATACATATAATTGTGACTGATCAGCGTTGTAGAGCAGTATGCATGCTCAGCCCTGTCTGATTCATTGCAACCACATGGACCATCTGTCCATGGGATATTCCAGGCAAGAAGACTGGAGTAGGTTGCCATTTCCTTCTCCAGGGGATCTTCCTCACCCGGGGACTGAACCTATGCTTCCCTAATAGCTCAGCTGGTAAGGAATCCACCCACAACGCAAGAGACCCCGGTTTGATTCCTGGGTTGGAAAGATCCCCTGGAGAAGGGATAGGCTACCCACTCCAGTATTCTCGTGCTTCCCTTGTGGCTCAGCTGGTAAAGAATCCGCCTGCAATGGGGGACTTCAGTTCAGTTCAGTCGCTCAGTCGTGTCTGACTCATTGCAACCCCAAGAATCGCAGCATGTCAGGCCTCCCTGTCCATCAGCAACTGCCGGAGTCTACCCAAACCCATGTCCATTGAGTCAGTGATGCCATCCAACCATCTCATCCTCTGTCATCCCCTTCTCCTCCTGCCCTCAATCTTTCCCAACATCAGGGTCTTTTCCAATGAGTCAGCGCTTCCTATCAGGCGGCCAAATTATTGGAGTTTCAGCTTCAACATCAGTCCTTCCAATGAACACCCAGGACTGATCTGCTTTAGGATGGACTGGCTGAATCTCCTTGCAGTCCAAGGTACTCTCAAGAGTCTTCTCCAACACCACAGTTTAAAAGCAATGGGGGAAGACCTGGGTTCAATCCCTGGGTAGGGAAGATCCCCTGGAGAAGGGAAATGCTATCCACTCCAGTACTCTAGCCTGGAGTATTCCATGGAGTCCATGGGGTGGGCAAAGAGTCAGACACAACTGAGCAACTTTCACATTTCACACTCCTGCATTAGCAGGCAGATACTGAGCAATCGGGGAAGCCCCACTGTACAGCAGAAACCAACAAAATTGAAAAGAAATTTTTCACCAACTTAAAAAATTTTTTTTAAGAACAAAATTTACTAACAAATTGGAAAAAGAAAATTTTAAAAATGTCAACTCTGTATCTGAAATCAACTTTTTGTACTATCAACGGTAATTATAAGTCCATTAAGGAAATAGAAAAAATAGAATTTTTATTTTTCCTTTTCCAGGGATATGATAAACCAGTTTATTTAGACAAACTTTTCTGTTTGAAAAGCTAAAAGGTTGGCGGACTTCTTAAAAGCACTGAAGGGCGAACAAAGGAAGAGGTCAGGAAGTCAGTCACTCAAAGAAAATGAGAAAAATAATCCAAAATAAAGTTTGTCAGCCTGGGATGTTTAAAAAGAGCATACTATGCTATTTAGAAAACATCTATTTAAAAACTAACGTGGATATAATATTGGATGAAATACTTTTAAGGCAAAAAAAAACATATTAGTGACAGTCACTTTGTAAAAATAAAATCACCAAGAACAGAAATCAATTTTAAATTTGTATGTACCTCAAAAGTAGAACTGACAAACATTTTTTAAAAGTAGACAAATCCACAATCACTGTCAGATGTGAACATATGTGTCTCAATAACTGACAGGAAAAAGCACAGAGAATAATTAAGGATATAGCAGATTTGAAGAAACTCAATCTAATTGTACATTGTAGAATACTGCACCCAACAACTGCATAATACATATTCTTTTTGAGCCCACACATAACATACACTAGTTAGATGATATATTGGTGCATGAAGCATATCTTAACAAATTTCAAAGTACTAAAATCAGATTATGTTTACTTATTCCATATATCATGTGCTAATTGTATCTCAATAAAGTTATAAAAATTAATTTTATATAAAGTGGTATAATCACTACATATTATGTACAGTGAGGTATCAAGAAGAAAATTACATCTTCCTTAACCAGTTCAGAGTAGGGAGCATACCATAATTTATACAATAAAATAATTCACATTTTAGTTTGTAATATACATATCAAAAAACTAATTTTTGAATAGATGTCACTAATAAAACTTCTAAAGTTCTGAAATTTTTTGAATGAGAAGTATAACAAAGGAAACATCAAGCTAGGAAAAGCATCGAAAGGAAATCATCAAGCAAGGAAAGATCAGCAAAATGATTACAATTTTACAAGTTTTCTTGCAGCCTCACAGTCATTTTGATTCACAAAGCCGCCTTCCCTGGTTCAGTTCTATTATAGTGAAGAGTCCTAGATTAAAAAACAAAACCTCCATGTCCAAGAGATGCTGTATATTAACACAATTCAGGTGAACATGTCAAAAAAATAAACAAGTTACTATAACCTACTTCCATAACAGGAAATTGCTTAACACAAATCCAAGCAGCAGTATTTTTTCCCTTTTTTTAATTACAAAAAAATGGTATGCTAGGTAAAATTTAGGGGGGAAACCCATCCATACTTTTCCATATTCCCCCATCCCAACATAAGCAGTTTTATTTGGGAATTACTACTTTCCAATTTATCCATATATATTTTTTCACATTAGCTATAATGAGTGTACAAATTTTTGTCTTTGTACTTAAACTTTGTTCAAGATATTCAATGTTTTTACAGTTGTATCTTTTTAAAAGGCTACGTAGTAATCCGACTGATGTGTTATCATTTGAGTTAGGTATTTATATTAGGCACTGAAACTACATCTGGGTTACTCCATGGTGCCCTGTTATACTTACTGTTACACCTGTATAGATCTTTTAAAGTTTATTCTTCCCTCAAACTGTTTTCTTAGGATATATTATCCAATATTGGGAATCAGTGGGTATAAACATTTTTCTGGCTCCTGAAACGTATTACTATAGTGCTTTTCCAAAAGGCAGAAATCTAAGTACAAGGTTACTAGTGGTACATATGGGTATCTACTTCATAACAACCATACTAGAATTGAGTGTTAACTTTAATAACATTTTAAATTCAATTAAAAATTTACCCCAGGACAATCCCTCAGTAATTTACAGACTTTGGAGGATCATTCACTTTCTGTCTGTTGCTTCAGGAATTATTTCTTCATTAAAGTTTACTAATGTCCGATCACAAAACCATTTTATATTTCTTTTTTAAGCCCTTGAGTTCTGCTTAAACATTCTTAAACTGTTATATGAAAAAGGCAATAACTCCATTAACAGAAACCAGCTTAATTTAGAATTAAACTATGAATCAAACAGTGTTGATAAGGAAACAAAATTACACAATGGCAAATAAATACCTAGAGCTTCCCAAGTGGCTTAGTGATAAAGAATCTGCCTGCAATGCAAATTTATCTTATAAAATGTAATTATTGGATGTTTTTATTTTATTAAACTTCACAAAAATAATACATGTTTATTGTAAAATATTACAGAAGTATACACTATCACTTGTGATAAATTTAATGGTCTCCATAACTGATTGAAATTCTGCAAAAATTTTGGCAGAATGTTAAGTCTTAAGACAAACTGCTGTGTACCTTATAAAATGTCCCACTCAAAACAACCAAAATGCATTTGTTTGACATATGTATTGAGTTTCTCTGTTCAAGTGGTAGTTGGTATCCAAGTTGGATGCTACACAATTAGCATCACCTTGGAAGTCTAAGAAATATTTATTTCTGGGCCCCACTTTTCACCAATTCTGATGAATTAGTATTGGATGAGGCACAGGTGTTGGTACTTTTTCTTTTATAAATCTCCCAGGTGATTTTAGGGCTTCTCTGGTGGCTCAGTGGTAAAGAATCCACCTGCAGGGCAGGAGACGTGGGTTGTATCCTTGGGTTAGGAAGATCCCCTGGAGAAGGAGATGGCAACCCACTCCAGTATACTTTCCTGATAAATCTCATAGATAGAGGAGCCTGGCAGGTTACAGGGTATTGGGATGCAAAAGAGTCAGACAAGACTTAGTGACTAAACAACAACAAAGTAAATAATTGATGAGCTCTGAAGCAAGCCCATCATTCCCCTGCTGCTGCTAAGTTGCTTCAGTTGTGTCTGACTCTGTGAGACCCCATAGACAGCAGCCCACCAGGCTCCCCCGTCCCTGAAATCCTCCAGGCAAGAACACTGGAGTGGGTTGCCATTTCCTTCTCCAATGCATGAAAGTGAAAAGTGAAAGTGAAGTCACTCAGTCGAGTCCGACTCTTCACGACCCCATGGACTGCAGCCCACCAGGCTCCTCCACCCATGGGATTTTCCAGCCAAGAGTACTGGACTGGATTGCCATTGCCTTCTCCACCCATTCCCCTAGTCTCATTCTTTTCTTACCTGGCTCATTTTGGTTCATGAACATATTGTTGCAAAAGTCTTAAATTTAAACTGACCAACCCTTACTCAGTTCTGTAGTCCCTTCAAAGCACCTTGTATCCCCTGTCTTGTAACTGCCAAAAATTGTTAAAGAGTTTTTTCCTCAATGCCTTGCTCTGTGCCACTGAAAAATCTATTCTGAAGGTCATATTCTTTAGTTGTTAAATTGAATAGTTATTCTCAGACATAACTTGAGACCTCTATGCAACATTCATTACCACATCTCCCACTTTTCTCACCTGTTTCCTACCATTTCCAGTCTGCTCTCAGCAATATTTCTCTTCAAAACCTTTTTCCTTTGGGTATATCAACTATTTACACAACTTAATTGTAGATGGATCCCAAATCTGTAACTCCAGCCTTCCTTCAAAGGACCAGATCTGTATTTTCAACTTCTTGGACTCTCTACTTTTAGATACTCTGTAGGCAAACCCAGCTTAAAAAATCAAAAGTCAATTCCTCCATCAATGTACCCTACTAATGGCACTCTCACACTTACTCTCATTTAGGCTTGAGATCTTATTTTCATCTCTGATGCCCTTGTTCTTTTCCTCTACCCCAGTTTGTTAGATTCCACCCTGAGAATGCTTTTTTTAATCTCATTTTCTGAATCCCACTGCCACCTCTTTACCTCCTGTTTCTACTATTATAAAAACTTCCTTGATATTTCCAAATTTATTCTTCAATAATTCCTATTACATCACTGCCTTTTCAATCATCTTAAAAGACAACTTTGATTACATCACTTCTCTGTATATAAACTTTTAATGGTTTCCACATGCCTACCAAATTATGCATAGATTTCTTAATCTAAAATTTCAGATGAAGGGTAGCTATTCCCAAATAACCTTTCTGGCTATCTCATTACTTTCCTATGCTCCAGGGAAAATGAAGACACTCAGTTTTCTCAACACATGCCTTGCCATCTTTCTATTCCCTGAACACATACATTGCTTTTCCTTTACCCAACTTTTTAAATTTTCCTTTCTCATCAAACAACCTCTGCCCTTTAAAACTCTTTGGGAAAGCTACCTACTAACCAATTAAAACATTATTGTTTTAATAAGAATATACACTGAACAAATATACTCTCTTACTTCCATATAATTGTTATGGAATCTACTGTATCTTGAATTTTAGTTACTTATGTGCTATGCTTTTATTCAAATTAGATGGAAAATAATTTGAAGGTAAAAATGACATCTTACACAGTTTTTTACCCAATACTTTCACTAGCTGTTCTCATTTGATACCAAATTTCATGCTCCAATTTCATGCATATTTAGTATGAGCCAAGGCCATACAGCTATATAGGGACTTGAACACAGCTGTAGTTCATGAGTGTTGCCTATTACTAACATACTATAGAAAATGTAAAAAATCCCATAAAAGGTATCTAAAATACTTAAAATAATAACATGTATTTTCTTCTGTACCCCAATAGCAATTTGAATGTATCATTATTTACTGGAATATTTTATGAATATTTCTCTATATTTCTATTTTCTCCCAATTCATTGTGGACATATTTACATCTCTAGTACTTAGCACAGTGCCTAGCACATAATAAGCTATCAATAATTTCACTGAACATTCAGGAAACAGAAAAGAATCTGAGGAATGGTATTTAATAACACAGAATGCCTGAGAAATCAAACAGAAGAATTCATTAACCGATCACTGACTGTCTTTTGTATCTCTGACTAGATAAAGCTTTCTCTGTTGATACACTGGCCTGGAAGTAATAGCTTATCCATAGGAGTGGATACATAAATCAAGGAAAAAANAAACAACAACAAAGTAAATAATTGATGAGCTCTGAAGCAAGCCCATCATTCCCCTGCTGCTGCTAAGTTGCTTCAGTTGTGTCTGACTCTGTGAGACCCCATAGACAGCAGCCCACCAGGCTCCCCCGTCCCTGAAATCCTCCAGGCAAGAACACTGGAGTGGGTTGCCATTTCCTTCTCCAATGCATGAAAGTGAAAAGTGAAAGTGAAGTCACTCAGTCGAGTCCGACTCTTCACGACCCCATGGACTGCAGCCCACCAGGCTCCTCCACCCATGGGATTTTCCAGCCAAGAGTACTGGACTGGATTGCCATTGCCTTCTCCACCCATTCCCCTAGTCTCATTCTTTTCTTAACTGGCTCATTTTGGTTCATGAACATATTGTTGCAAAAGTCTTAAATTTAAACTGACCAACCCTTACTCAGTTCTGTAGTCCCTTCAAAGCACCTTGGATCCCCTGTCTTGTAACTGCCAAAAATTGTTAAAGAGTTTTTTCCTCAATGCCTTGCTCTGTGCCACTGAAAAATCTATTCTGAAGGTCATATTCTTTAGTTGTTAAATTGAATAGTTATTCTCAGACATAACTTGAGACCTCTATGCAACATTCATTACCACATCTCCCACTTTTCTCACCTGTTTCCTACCATTTCCAGTCTGCTCTCAGCAATATTTCTCTTCAAAACCTTTTTCCTTTGGGTATATCAACTATTTACACAACTTAATTGTAGATGGATCCCAAATCTGTAACTCCAGCCTTCCTTCAAAGGACCAGATCTGTATTTTCAACTTCTTGGACTCTCTACTTTTAGATACTCTGTAGGCAAACCCAGCTTAAAAAATCAAAAGTCAATTCCTCCATCAATGTACCCTACTAATGGCACTCTCACACTTACTCTCATTTAGGCTTGAGATCTTATTTTCATCTCTGATGCCCTTGTTCTTTTCCTCTACCCCAGTTTGTTAGATTCCACCCTGAGAATGCTTTTTTTAATCTCATTTTCTGAATCCCACTGCCACCTCTTTACCTCCTGTTTCTACTATTATAAAAACTTCCTTGATATTTCCAAATTTATTCTTCAATAATTCCTATTACATCACTGCCTTTTCAATCATCTTAAAAGACAACTTTGATTACATCACTTCTCTGTATATAAACTTTTAATGGTTTCCACATGCCTACCAAATTATGCATAGATTTCTTAATCTAAAATTTCAGATGAAGGGTAGCTATTCCCAAATAACCTTTCTGGCTATCTCATTACTTTCCTATGCTCCAGGGAAAATGAAGACACTCAGTTTTCTCAACACATGCCTTGCCATCTTTCTATTCCCTGAACACATACATTGCTTTTCCTTTACCCAACTTTTTAAATTTTCCTTTCTCATCAAACAACCTCTGCCCTTTAAAACTCTTTGGGAAAGCTACCTACTAACCAATTAAAACATTATTGTTTTAATAAGAATATACACTGAACAAATATACTCTCTTACTTCCATATAATTGTTATGGAATCTACTGTATCTTGAATTTTAGTTACTTATGTGCTATGCTTTTATTCAAATTAGATGGAAAATAATTTGAAGGTAAAAATGACATCTTACACAGTTTTTTACCCAATACTTTCACTAGCTGTTCTCATTTGATACCAAATTTCATGCTCCAATTTCATGCATATTTAGTATGAGCCAAGGCCATACAGCTATATAGGGACTTGAACACAGCTGTAGTTCATGAGTGTTGCCTATTACTAACATACTATAGAAAATGTAAAAAATCCCATAAAAGGTATCTAAAATACTTAAAATAATAACATGTATTTTCTTCTGTACCCCAATAGCAATTTGAATGTATCATTATTTACTGGAATATTTTATGAATATTTCTCTATATTTCTATTTTCTCCCAATTCATTGTGGACATATTTACATCTCTAGTACTTAGCACAGTGCCTAGCACATAATAAGCTATCAATAATTTCACTGAACATTCAGGAAACAGAAAAGAATCTGAGGAATGGTATTTAATAACACAGAATGCCTGAGAAATCAAACAGAAGAATTCATTAACCGATCACTGACTGTCTTTTGTATCTCTGACTAGATAAAGCTTTCTCTGTTGATACACTGGCCTGGAAGTAATAGCTTATCCATAGGAGTGGATACATAAATCAAGGAAAAAAAATTCAGGGGAAAAATCAAAGTCATGAATGCAGTATTCCTGAGAATATTCAAGGCAAAAGAGAATAATCAATGAAATTTTCTATGTGCATAGGTGATTTTAAACTATATACATACTAGTTGTTGTCATTTAGTCACCAAGTCATGTCCGACTCTTTGCAAATCCATGGATGGTAGCCAGTCTCTTCTGACCATGGAATCTTCCAGGTAAGAATACTGGAGTGGGTTGCCATTTCTTTCTCCGGGGCATCTTCCTAACCCAGGGACTGAACCCACATATCTTGCGTTGCAGGCAGATTCTTTACTGTTGAGCCACCACCAGTGAAGCCCGATATTCACACTAGTAGAAAACGGCATATTTATGGAAATATGTGCCAGACACTGTGCTAGATGTTAGATAATGTACCAAACAGATAGTGTACAAGTAGATAATCAAAAGCAGATGATAATATGATGGGCACTGGTAATTCAATTATAATCAAAACTATTCAAGTTCTATTGAATAGCTTGTTTATACAAGTCAACATAAGAAATTTGATTTTGTTCATCACTGGGTAGAAAAGTATGGTATCATGGATTACCAAATATAATTAATTAATTAGGTTCTGATGGTACCTACTCTTAATCAAAGGTAAATTAGAGGGAAATTATCTTTAAAATCTTTACTACTTTATCAATTAATTAAACAAATAATTATTTAACATCTACTTTGTGCCACATAGAGAACTAAACATTGAGAATAGTAAGTCACAGTTCTTTGCAATGTTCATGTAACCTGATGGAAGCAGCCAGACATATAAGTAATTATGACATAAAGTATTTTTCCTGAAGACTGTCATGAAGGGAGTCTTTCTTATAATGCTGGTTTTGGAGGTCAGTACCAGGATTTACATGTTTATCTTTGTCATAAAACAAAAAAAACTCTCTGTATTTTAATGAACCATATTTGTATTCCACTGACTACACTAAAAAAAATTCAATCCCATAACTATTCATTGATTACACCAATGAAAAGTCTATCTTCACTCCCCACCCTGAGTCAACACCCTTCCTATTCTCAGTGTGTCACATTTTGGTCCTCAAGTCAAACTATTCTTTACTAATATTTCTGCCCAGATTTTGCTGCTTCTGCCTGGGATGCTTCTCAAAAAATTTACAGAAAAGGTATCCACCCTCCAAAAATGACCTCATGCAAGTTTTCTCAATTTCCAAACAATGTGAAATCACACTCTAATATGTATGGTAATTATTTTTGGTAATCATTCCTACCTCCATCTTCTGTTTTGCCTGAACATAGGCCATTTGGCAATATATTGTATATCCTAAGGTTCAGGATGGACAAAGTGCTAAGTAAATATTCAGTGAGCTGAAATACAAGTAACTGATTGTGCTATAAACAAAAACCACACTTTCACATTGTTCTGAAATTTAAAAAAACAAACATATTAATGGAAGAGTAAATTAGTTTTATTGACTGATGAAAAACTAAAGTGATAAGAAATATGAATAGTATACAATAATCAGTGAGTTCTCCTGGAATTCTATTTTTATTCTTTTCACTTTAAGCCAAAAGGACATAAAATTATAGACTGTTAGTGAGCTAATCATTTTAAATTTCTTCAACAAAAACTGCATAGTTCAGCAGTTGCACAGCATTAAATATATACATTTTTGCAAAACCCTGAAAGTTCTCCTTTTGTGTTGACCTCAAAGGCTAATGGAATCACCTACACTGGTCGGATTCAGAGTTTCTTTTCCCTTTTCTGCCACCCTGCAAAAAGAAATAGGGTAAATTATTTAGAAAGTAACATTTTGGAGGGAATTTTCCTTTTAAGAATAAATGAGATCAAAGGCATTTTTGACTATGAAAAGGAAGAAACTTCTTTTTGAGTTTGTTGCAAATTTGAATTAACATACAACTAAATTATTTTTACATGGCTTTTATCAATGGTTAAAGTAGGTTGTAGAAAACAGCTATCTATTTGAATTAGTCTGGATTTACTATGATTACCAGCATCTTATTTTTTAGAGTTCATCTGCACTGTCCCAGATCTTTTTAAAAAATAAAAAATTTTGATCAATGCTAAAATAAACAACTCGCTCCATATGATCAGCAAATTTAATTGCTTCCCAACCCCTTTGGGTAATTCAGTTTCCAATTCAAGTGTTGTATAGTTCTGTTCATATAAGACAGCATTAGAAATCTGATTTGTTCTAGCTTTAAAGACAGAAAGTAATTTTTCATTAATTACTTTTTAATGTAACATTTTCTGCCTTACTCTAATTCAAAAAGCAAATACTTATTTTAAAAATATGAAAAGCACAAAGGTACAAAAAAGAAAATTTAATCATCCATAACTATTCTACCCTCCATTTTAACTATAAATAATGGTTTGATGGGGGCTTCCCTGGTGGCTCAGTCAGTAAAGAATCTGCCTGAATGTGGGAGATCTGGGTTTGATCCCTGGGTTGGGAAGACCCCCTAGAGAAGGGAATGGCTACCCACTCTAGTATTCTTGCCTGGAGAATTCCATGAACAGAGGAGCCTGGCAGGCCACAGTCGGTGGGCTCACAAAGAATCAGACATGACTGAATGACTAACACTAATGGTATAAGGTATTTATAATAATTTAATAATTTTTCATTTTTATAAACTACAGCAAAGGTACCTAAACTAAAATCACTAGAATCACCTAAGTAGTCATATTTTTAAAATTCTGATGCCCAGACTTTGTCCCAACCTATTTATTTATGATAATTAGGAATGGGCTGAATAATCTGTAATTCAAAAAGTTCCCAAGAGATTCTGATGATCGGCCAAATATATGAATGACTTGCCTGTGAAAGTATATTTCTAGAGTGGTGGTTATATGAGGGGCACAAGGAACCCAGACCCATTTAATAATGTTGGCAGCTTCTCTTTGTTCCATCCTTTTTCTGCCTATAACTTCCCTCTCAGAGTTCAAAAACATATCTATACCAATCTTCTTTTTTAAAAAAATCAAATAAAGAATGCTATTATTCACTCCTGAACAAATAAAAGTTTTGAAAAGATTTATGAAAAAAATCTGAAGAGGTTATGTAAAACTTGAGATGTATAATGACAGGTATTAAAAACAAGATTTCCCGACAGCAGGGAAATAAAAAATAAAGTTACTAAAAAAGTTTCTACAAGGTAGATACTCACTATACATATTTACCAATGTTATACAGCTTAAAACTCTTACTTCGCTTCTAAACAAGAGTTTTTCAAAAATAATAATAATTCAACAATCCTTTTCAGAGCTTCCCAGACAAAGGGAATCTTCCTTCCTGGACTGATGAGATGTCAAAAGCTGGAGCTAACCAACTTTTATGTTCTCTAGTCCACCAATAGTGGCTTTCAAACTTTTTTGACTATGACTCCACACTAATTAACTCATTTTGTATCATGACATAGACACACATACATATGTATACAGAAATATGTATGTGTTTGCATTTATTCACACATATACACATATACTGAAAGAAAGCCATGACATTATTTATGGCTTCATCCAGAAAAAAATACTCAATGCCAGCTTGTAAATGCAGAAGAAATGATAGAATTAAAAAATCACTCTTTTGTAACTACCAAGATAATAACTGTTACAAGTATTATCAATGGATGCTAAAACCATTGAGTAAAAAGAAAAGAATATTCACACAATCTCAAACTATAACATCACATATTATTTATTGATTACAAAGGGGGAAGATATTGCTGTACCCACATGATCAAACTTACAATGTAATGGGATGAACATCATTATATACCTTCCCTCAATAGGATGCACTGGCACACACACCACATCATCTATGTAGCACCAAAGACCATGTTGAATTAGTTACTGCTATATATGCCAATACCTAGAATTACTATTTTCTAATATGTAAACTATATAACCAATAACAAATTTGGTGAGTAAACTGTGGCCTAAGAATAAAACAGTACATTTATCCTCACATGTATATCTATTCTAAATGTATTATTTGTGATGAAAACACTTATAAAAGCATACCTGATATTTGGCTAATTCTGCTTGTAACACTTTCACTTTAGATCTTTCTTGTTCTAATGCAGCATGAAGTGAAGTTACCTATAACCAAATATTCAATTAAAAGAGACTTTTTTGATCAATACTCTTTATTTCTTAACACTTATTCGCAATGATGATTTTTGACTACTAGATTAAGGAGCATCAGAAGAGAACCTCTCTCCCCACATACAATTTCAATTAGGCATTTTGCTCAGTTGTATATTATAAAGATAGACAGGACAAGTTCACTGTTGTAAGACAAGACCACAGGATAAGGATGAGAAGGGGAGAAAATCAAGTACATGAACATGGTAAATTCTATCTGCCCTTTCTGTCTCTATATTCATAGTCCACATCAACTAAAATAGAACCTTATCTTCCCTATTCTTTAGGACATATATAACTCTCTTAGCACAGTAAACAGAATCTTCATTCATTTGCTACAGCATGGCACAGTGATAATGAAGTATGGTTTAAAACATTTTTTTTGCAGTACTGAAGGGCTGTCTTTTTGTTTAGTCAAGTTTCCTAATTCAGGACAAAAGAATAAATAGTTTTCCTTACCTGTATTGTTAGCTCATTCTTGATACTTTGTGATTCATCAACTTGAAGAAGTATTTCTGCTTTATCTTTCACTGACAAAAAAGGAAAAACAGCAGTATAATCTTTTCCATCACTCAGATACTTTAATAATACTTTTGGTGAACCAAGACAGCAGTGCAGTCAGGCAAAGATTAAATTGTCCTCATACTTAATGACTGTATTCCTGAACCTATATATACCTCTTTATTTCCACTGGTAAATTCTGATCATTATCATCACCACAGCAGTTTTCATTGGAAAATTTACATTTTCTGTGGTGGTAAAATATTAATTGTACAGCTATGATAAAAGATTAATTTTTTCCATCTATACTAAAAAGGATAAAGACAGAGTAAATAAAACATTTCACACAGGTAAAAAAACTTTAATAACCTAGACTAATCAAAGATTTTAAAAACGTACTGTGTTTTTTTTTTGTTGTTAAAATTGTCAATTTGCATACTCTAAGGCCCACAAAAATAATTTTCATCTGACTTTTCATACCACTAAAGTGAAGTGAGTGAAGTCGCTCAGTAGTGTCCGACTCTTTGCAATCCCGTGGACTGTAGCCTACCAGGCTCCTCCATCCATGGGATTCTCCAGGCAAGAATACCGGAGTGGGTCTCCCGCCTTGCAGGCAGACGCTTTAACCTCTGAGCCACCAGGGAAGCCCAATTCATACCATTAAAGTACTATCAAATAAATGTAGCTCATATGAGCACAGTTAATCATGTAATATCTATAGTTTCAGAACTATTCACTTGTCTAAAGGTTTTTCCCTCTTTAGGAAAGCAAGAAATCTCATCACCACAGCTCTTCCAATGTAACACTGTCATTCAAATTTTTCCCAGTGTGATATGCACTAAGGTTCGCTGTATCAAGAAACAAATCACAGTCTCTCAAGACTCAAACTAGGAACTTTTACAAATTATACTTTCTACTCCTTCATTCTCAGAATTAAGCACACTCATTGAGAAATAAGTGATTTTTAACAATTATGTCATATTTTAACTACAGTTTTTCTGTAATGCTTTTTTGTGTTTCAAAGAGACTGATACAGAGAACAACTTGAACAAAACATGAACTGTATACTTGTTTTAAGCACAATTTCATGAACACAGAAAATTGCAGCCATGCACACACCTGAAATTAATTATCAGCTATTTCAGTTCACTATGTCAAGAACTACACCTACTTTCCATCATTCCATCACTTAATAGTAACAAACACAAGCTGCAACCCTTCTGAAACCAACTTCTACAGCAAAATTTAGGTTGTCTTCAAAGTAAAGTGCCATTATTTATTATAGTATTTATGTGTTTAACCATTTTAACATGAACTATCACCTTTTTAATTAAGTTCCCAATTTTTTTCATGTGTCACCGATGAAACCTTTAAATGCTGTATGCTATTTCCATTTTCTCTATAAATTTTGTGGTCTTTGTATGATTTTGTAAAGGTTAGTGATTTTTAGGAACACATATTGTATTATAATAGAACTGACTATATTTATATTTATATTATAAATGCTAATGTCTGTATACTCTAACATACTGTATTTTTCATGTAATAGTTCTATATAAAATTATTCTACTTGGACAACTTATAGTATGGAGTATGGACACCGATATTACTTATGGTAGCCATTTTAGTCTATTTTTGAGATTAAGTTTTTATCAGTTAACTTTCTCACTTTTCACAACTGTTTCCCTAAGGATTATTACTTTATTTTTACATATTTAAAAATCATACATCCAGTATTCAATAATATCCTTAATTTCTTCAATTAGAAATGTATCTTGTAAACATTTTATTTTCATAACATTATTCATTAAATGATCCACATGGAGCTCAGTGACATGCATAAATCTAAATTCATCTCAGGATGTTGATATCTAACTGTCCAAATAATGTCATTTCCCATTTTTATTTAATTCTATTTTATCATAGTTAAGCTGTGTAACAGTTAAGTTACATTATAAAAATAGTAAAATTATAAAAAATGTTTGACTCTACTTTAAGACTATCTATTCTATTCAACTGGACAGGATTTCTGGTTTTTACTCATACTGTTTTAATAACTGCTATTTAATATTGTTTAAATTTTGGTTGGACAATTCTATCCTAATATCTTCATATCTGAAACAATTTTAGGTATCTTGTTTACTTATCTTTTAAGGTGTGCTTCATAAATTCTTTATTTCTTAAGTGCTATAAAGTACTCACAGGAGCTATATTTGGGATTTCATTAACATTTGTAAACAAGGGAAATTGTTATACTTAATTTCATCTATATAAAACATTTTCTCATCTATTCATGTCTTTATGTCTTATATGGTTCATCATTTTCTTTTACAAATTCAATACACACTTGTTCTTAATGTAAATTTTTCACAGAGCTTTCAAGATCAATGCTATTTGGTATACATATGCAGAAATGCAGCTGATTTGGGGGAGTTTCATATAACATCAACTTTACTAATGTTAAATGTAATCTCTAGTCATTTTTGGTTGAGTTCCTTGGCTTCCTACTGGTGATCTATAGGCAAAAGTTTAGAGTGGCCACTAAAGTATGAAGAGTGGGGGTGGGGAGACAGGGGAGAAGGAAAAGCTGAAATGATGATAGGCCTTCCCCTCTATTAATAAATAGAATCTTAAGAAAATGTTATTCCTGTTTTCCCTCTAAATATAGTCCAATAATTTATAAGAATTGAAATTTCAAGAGTTTCTTACCTCAATAGTTGTAAACTTGTGTAATACTAAGGTGCTGTAAGAGAAACTTGTAACCATAAAATTATCAAAAACAATCCAGTTTGTACCACTTTGGGAAACCTTTTTATTTTATTAAGTTAATAAATCATACATTTTGGAAAGTTATCTTCAAGTATTTTTAAGATTAATTCTAAAAACAAAAATCACTTACTTTCACCTTCCTGAAGCATTTTCAATAACTGTGCATTTCTTGCCTTTACTTCTTTATACTTTGCCTAATAATCAAATAAAAAGATTTAATTATTTAAAAAGTATATGATGTGATAAATGCCTTATTACCAATTTACGGAGCTATGGATTCTAGACTTGCTCAAAGACATAAATTACTTCTGAAAGAACCAAGATGAAGGAAAATGTACTCAGAAATATTACTTAAATCCCCAGTATAATAATATATATATCAATATCATAGGTGACTGAATAAATAGAGTAGGATAAAAGTGGAAAAAGAGAGAATAAAACTAAATTTTTCTGAAGAGTCATTTTTCCTCCTTGAATAAAATCCTTATACAATTCAAAATAATTACATGAAAACAAAAAGAAAAATGATGCACAGNCAATTTCATGAACACAGAAAATTGCAGCCATGCACACACCTGAAATTAATTATCAGCTATTTCAGTTCACTATGTCAAGAACTACACCTACTTTCCATCATTCCATCACTTAATAGTAACAAACACAAGCTGCAACCCTTCTGAAACCAACTTCTACAGCAAAATTTAGGTTGTCTTCAAAGTAAAGTGCCATTATTTATTATAGTATTTATGTGTTTAACCATTTTAACATGAACTATCACCTTTTTAATTAAGTTCCCAATTTTTTTCATGTGTCACCGATGAAACCTTTAAATGCTGTATGCTATTTCCATTTTCTCTATAAATTTTGTGGTCTTTGTATGATTTTGTAAAGGTTAGTGATTTTTAGGAACACATATTGTATTATAATAGAACTGACTATATTTATATTTATATTATAAATGCTAATGTCTGTATACTCTAACATACTGTATTTTTCATGTAATAGTTCTATATAAAATTATTCTACTTGGACAACTTATAGTATGGAGTATGGACACCGATATTACTTATGGTAGCCATTTTAGTCTATTTTTGAGATTAAGTTTTTATCAGTTAACTTTCTCACTTTTCACAACTGTTTCCCTAAGGATTATTACTTTATTTTTACATATTTAAAAATCATACATCCAGTATTCAATAATATCCTTAATTTCTTCAATTAGAAATGTATCTTGTAAACATTTTATTTTCATAACATTATTCATTAAATGATCCACATGGAGCTCAGTGACATGCATAAATCTAAATTCATCTCAGAATGTTGATATCTAACTGTCCAAATAATGTCATTTCCCATTTTTATTTAATTCTATTTTATCATAGTTAAGCTGTGTAACAGTTAAGTTACATTATAAAAATAGTAAAATTATAAAAAATGTTTGACTCTACTTTAAGACTATCTATTCTATTCAATTGGACAGGATTTCTGGTTTTTACTCATACTGTTTTAATAACTGCTATTTAATATTGTTTAAATTTTGGTTGGACAATTCTATCCTAATATCTTCATATCTGAAACAATTTTAGGTATCTTGTTTACTTATCTTTTAAGGTGTGCTTCATAAATTCTTTATTTCTTAAGTGCTATAAAGTACTCACAGGAGCTATATTTGGGATTTCATTAACATTTGTAAACAAGGGAAATTGTTATACTTAATTTCATCTATATAAAACATTTTCTCATCTATTCATGTCTTTATGTCTTATATGGTTCATCATTTTCTTTTACAAATTCAATACACACTTGTTCTTAATGTAAATTTTTCACAGAGCTTTCAAGATCAATGCTATTTGGTATACATATGCAGAAATGCAGCTGATTTGGGGGAGTTTCATATAACATCAACTTTACTAATGTTAAATGTAATCTCTAGTCATTTTTGGTTGAGTTCCTTGGCTTCCTACTGGTGATCTATAGGCAAAAGTTTAGAGTGGCCACTAAAGTATGAAGAGTGGGGGTGGGGAGACAGGGGAGAAGGAAAAGCTGAAATGATGATAGGCCTTCCCCTCTATTAATAAATAGAATCTTAAGAAAATGTTATTCCTGTTTTCCCTCTAAATATAGTCCAATAATTTATAAGAATTGAAATTTCAAGAGTTTCTTACCTCAATAGTTGTAAACTTGTGTAATACTAAGGTGCTGTAAGAGAAACTTGTAACCATAAAATTATCAAAAACAATCCAGTTTGTACCACTTTGGGAAACCTTTTTATTTTATTAAGTTAATAAATCATACATTTTGGAAAGTTATCTTCAAGTATTTTTAAGATTAATTCTAAAAACAAAAATCACTTACTTTCACCTTCCTGAAGCATTTTCAATAACTGTGCATTTCTTGCCTTTACTTCTTTATACTTTGCCTAATAATCAAATAAAAAGATTTAATTATTTAAAAAGTATATGATGTGATAAATGCCTTATTACCAATTTACGGAGCTATGGATTCTAGACTTGCTCAAAGACATAAATTACTTCTGAAAGAACCAAGATGAAGGAAAATGTACTCAGAAATATTACTTAAATCCCCAGTATAATAATATATATATCAATATCATAGGTGACTGAATAAATAGAGTAGGATAAAAGTGGAAAAAGAGAGAATAAAACTAAATTTTTCTGAAGAGTCATTTTTCCTCCTTGAATAAAATCCTTATACAATTCAAAATAATTACATGAAAACAAAAAGAAAAATGATGCACAGTTCTATACAGTACTATACTAGAACTCTTTGTTCTTTCTGTAACTGCCTGTGTTCAATATGTGACTACTAACTACTAGAAACGTAGCCAGTGTGACTGAGAAAATGACTTTTAATTGTTTTTAGTTTTATTAAATTTTAAATTTATTTAACCTTTACTTATACAAATTAAAAATTTTATTTTTATTTAAAAATCATGTAGCATATTAATTTTATACCACGTGTAGTGGTTACTGTACAGTACAGTTCTATATTTGATCAGTTAAGGCTTTACTAATCTTTTGTTATTTCATTAACTAAATACTGTTAAAATAATTTTGGGCTGAAATGAGTAACCTACTGAAATATCTTTCAGTTATTTTCAACTTTTAAAAAATGGCTTAATTTCTTTTCAAACTACACAAATGACACAGTTATACACTGTAAACAATTTAGGAATTGTATTCCCACATTAACATCAAGATTCCAGAGAATTTTCCCCCTATAGTACCTTTATTCAACATATAGCACAAACTGAACTATTTATAAATATTTAATAAATACATTTGAGAAAACAATTATGGAAATAGAGGAGGTGAAACAAAATAGATTAATATAAGAAACTTGTCATTTCTTCTCTCAACATGTACACAGATATGTACAGAAGTTACCAGATTCAAAAATCTTCCCTTATAAAACAAATTTGGTGTATTTTAAATTAAGTCTAGCAGATGACTTTTACTAAGTATTATGTCCAGTAAATTGGTGAGGATAAAGCAATAATGTTATCCAGCGATACTGCAGACAATACACTGAATGGAAGAAGCAAGCATAGTGAACATAAAAGGTAGTAGGTGTTTTGGACTTTTGAGAAGCTAGGAAATGAAGGAGGGAGCTAAGTCCACTGGAAACACAAAAATATGAAGGGGAAAACATTGACTATACAGTCAATTACAACTATACTCATGAATATAGAAATGTATCTACTGGGAATATAGAACTGTATCCGTTACAAAATTCTCACTCTCAGGGCTTCAATCAATGTTAGTATCTTATCAAACGGTTTCTTGAGCTCAAGCCTTTGTCCAAGGTTCAGATCAGTGTATATAGGGAGGCATATCTTTAGTTACTCTTCAAGGTCTAAAGCCAGTTCATAAAGGAAATATTGTAAATGATCAAAATAATCCATGAAAATTCTTTATACTGCTCATAAAAATAACATAGTTTTGCAAATATAATCCTGAACAGGAAATGTATTAATATCTGTGAAAACCTAAAAGTAAAAAATCCTAATACTATGCAATTTATAACAAAGAACATATGGAATATAGTGTCCTCATTAGTACTTTTAACTTCATGAAAAAGAGAACACAAAGTAAATACACATATGTTGTGACTCCACAGTGTCCAACACAGGTGTTCAACATCCCGAACATCTATGCCCACATCCACAGCCATTTCAAACTCAACATGTCTAAACACAATCTGTTAGTTACCATTTCCCAAACCAGTTAAAAATGTGTTCTTCCTCTTAACGCTCAATAGCTGTTAATTATGTTACCAGATTTGTCTTTATTCCAGGCCTTAGCTATGTGCATTACCTTCCACAAAACAACTTTCAGGTCACTTTCCTTCTAAAACCTTTACTGCCCTCTCCTTGTCTCAAATGCAAATACCTTCATATTCTCACCTCAACTAACATCTCTAATCTCTCCTACAACTTCCCATTTCTCTAAATGTCAGCAACAATGCATTTCCTCCCATTCTCTTCCCTTTGTATGCACTGTTCAATGTGGGAAAACTATCTCTTTTTTGGGTGAAATCCTTAGCAATTTTCAATAGCAGCAACAGATTCATTCCTGTTTCTAGAATACTCTGTCAAATCTGTCACAAATTCTGCATTGTACTGCAATTATTTACATGATTTATCTTCTCCATTAGACTATGAGCTTCTTACTAATTCACCTTTTCATTCACTGTGTCTAACTCATGGTTAAGTGCTCAACAGAAGCAAAATAAAGTATAAATGACAAGAAAAGGGAGAAGTGGGTGAAGTTCAGGAGAGTTTTTAACAGGAATGATTCTTAAAGGAATGAGTACAAGAGGAAGGGAAATGTAAGAACCGTCAGAGCTGGAACCTGACATTTTTTACCTCATACAAGGTCCAGAAAAGCACCTGGCATATTACAGGCATTCAACAAATAATCGTTGAGTAAAGAAATATTAGTTCAAAAAAAGAATGCTACTTGAGATGAACAAGAGATTTTTTTTTTAAAGCCTGAGAAAGGAGAAGAGTAATAGTTCTGTGGTTAAAATAAACTGTATAAATAAGATGTGTTGGTGAGGGTATGAAGAAACTGGTAACCTTATGCATTGCTGGGGGAAAAGTAACATAGTGAAACTGCTACGGAAAAGTCTGATGGATCCTTAGAAAGTTAAACAGAATTACCACATGAATTGAGAGAGTGGCACTGACATTATATACACTGTCTTGTGTAAAACAGATAGTTAGTGGGAAGCTGTTACTTAGCACAGGGAGCACAGTGTGGTGCTCTGTGATGACCAAGAAGGGTGGGATGGAGGCATGCTCAAGAAGAAGGGTATGTATGTACACATACAGCTGATTCACACTGTTGCACAGCAGAAACTAACACAACATTGTAGAGCAATTATAATCCAATTAAAAACATTTAAATTTTTTTAAAAAGTTAAACACAGAATTACCATATGATTCAACAATTCTATATACCAAAAGAAAGGAAAGCAAGGACTCAGATACTTGACNCAGTCAATTACAACTATACTCATGAATATAGAAATGTATCTACTGGGAATATAGAACTGTATCCGTTACAAAATTCTCACTCTCAGGGCTTCAATGTTAGTATCTTATCAAACGGTTTCTTGAGCTCAAGCCTTTGTCCAAGGTTCAGATCAGTGTATATAGGGAGGCATATCTTTAGTTACTCTTCAAGGTCTAAAGCCAGTTCATAAAGGAAATATTGTAAATGATCAAAATAATCCATGAAAATTCTTTATACTGCTCATAAAAATAACATAGTTTTGCAAATATAATCCTGAACAGGAAATGTATTAATATCTGTGAAAACCTAAAAGTAAAAAATCCTAATACTATGCAATTTATAACAAAGAACATATGGAATATAGTGTCCTCATTAGTACTTTTAACTTCATGAAAAAGAGAACACAAAGTAAATACACATATGTTGTGACTCCACAGTGTCCAACACAGGTGTTCAACATCCCGAACATCTATGCCCACATCCACAGCCATTTCAAACTCAACATGTCTAAACACAATCTGTTAGTTACCATTTCCCAAACCAGTTAAAAATGTGTTCTTCCTCTTAACGCTCAATAGCTGTTAATTATGTTACCAGATTTGTCTTTATTCCAGGCCTTAGCTATGTGCATTACCTTCCACAAAACAACTTTCAGGTCACTTTCCTTCTAAAACCTTTACTGCCCTCTCCTTGTCTCAAATGCAAATACCTTCATATTCTCACCTCAACTAACATCTCTAATCTCTCCTACAACTTCCCATTTCTCTAAATGTCAGCAACAATGCATTTCCTCCCATTCTCTTCCCTTTGTATGCACTGTTCAATGTGGGAAAACTATCTCTTTTTTGGGTGAAATCCTTAGCAATTTTCAATAGCAGCAACAGATTCATTCCTGTTTCTAGAACACTCTGTCAAATCTGTCACAAATTCTGCATTGTACTGCAATTATTTACATGATTTATCTTCTCCATTAGACTATGAGCTTCTTACTAATTCACCTTTTCATTCACTGTGTCTAACTCATGGTTAAGTGCTCAACAGAAGCAAAATAAAGTATAAATGACAAGAAAAGGGAGAAGTGGGTGAAGTTCAGGAGAGTTTTTAACAGGAATGATTCTTAAAGGAATGAGTACAAGAGGAAGGGAAATGTAAGAACCGTCAGAGCTGGAACCTGACATTTTTTACCTCATACAAGGTCCAGAAAAGCACCTGGCATATTACAGGCATTCAACAAATAATCGTTGAGTAAAGAAATATTAGTTCAAAAAAAGAATGCTACTTGAGATGAATAAGAGATTTTTTTTTTAAAGCCTGAGAAAGGAGAAGAGTAATAGTTCTGTGGTTAAAATAAACTGTATAAATAAGATGTGTTGGTGAGGGTATGAAGAAACTGGTAACCTTATGCATTGCTGGGGGAAAAGTAACATAGTGAAACTGCTACGGAAAAGTCTGATGGATCCTTAGAAAGTTAAACAGAATTACCACATGAATTGAGAGAGTGGCACTGACATTATATACACTGTCTTGTGTAAAACAGATAGTTAGTGGGAAGCTGTTACTTAGCACAGGGAGCACAGTGTGGTGCTCTGTGATGACCAAGAAGGGTGGGATGGAGGCATGCTCAAGAAGAAGGGTATGTATGTACACATACAGCTGATTCACACTGTTGCACAGCAGAAACTAACACAACATTGTAGAGCAATTATAATCCAATTAAAAACATTTAAATTTTTTTAAAAAGTTAAACACAGAATTACCATATGATTCAACAATTCTATATACCAAAAGAAAGGAAAGCAAGGACTCAGATACTTGACATCAATGTTCATGGCCATATTATTCACAACAGCCAAAAGGTGGAAACAATATGAGTGTTCATCAATAGATGAATAAAAGAGTGGTATAAACACACAGTGAAGTATTATTCAGCCAGAAAAATGAATGAAGTTCTGATATATAGTATAACATGGATATACACGTTGAAAACATTATGGCAAGTGAAGTAAGTCAGACACAAAAGGACAAATATCATATGATTCCACTTATATGAAGTACCTAGAAACAGGTAAATTCACAGAGATTAGAGGTCAAGGACTGCAGTACAAGGAAAAATAGGGAATTCAATGGGTACAGAGTTTCTGTTTGGGATGATGAAAATGTTCTGGAAACAGATAGTGGTGATGGTTATACAACACTTACTGCCACTGAATTATATGCTTAAAAATGGTCAAAATGGCAATTTTAATGTTATACCTATTTTACTATGATAAAAATACATTATCATTCAGATCATATATAATTAATGAGCTAAAAACCTAAATAGCAGATATTATTTCTATCAAATATTAAACATATTTGCATATAATAAAAACAGAAAATATACAAATTTATAGAATTTTTTAGTTTACAACACTAAATATATACAAACCTCCCACTGAGCAATCACATTTTTCAGCTTCTGGATTTCAGCATCTTTTCTTTCAAGTTCCAACTTTAATCTTTCAATTCTTCCATCTTTTAAAACTACTTCCTAAAGAGGGAAAACAACATTTTAGAATTAAGACAGTTTTGTCAAGTCTGATTTACAATATCTTTTATGAAAGGTTTAACAGGAAAAAAATCCCAATTTTAATTCGTTTTCTAAAGCAACCTAAACAGTTAACTACATTTCCACTTGTACTCAATTTTACAATTGTAACTGTGGACAGTACAAGCAAATAAGATATTTATGCCTAATCTCAAACTACAAATGTAATCTAGAACAATATGAGAGCTTTGAAATATTTCCATCCTGGAATAAACATACCAGAAGTGGTTTGTGACAAGTTATTATTAGTTTATCTTAAAAACCTAAAAGAACTGAAAACTTATGAGAGAAGTACAAAACAAATAATAATACAAAACCCCAAATCAGTTTTTTTACTATATCATCAATTAACATATGTAAGATATAGTAAGAAAAAACACTTTTTCCTGACAGCAATAAAAAACAATGCCTAAGAATAAAATTTTCAGGATCAATGAATGATAAAATATTGAAAAGGATAGAACAAAGAATGTTTGTAGATGGCAATAAATATTACTTTGTACGTTCAATAAAATTTCAATAGAGTTTTCTTCTTTGGAACTTAGCAAGACAGTCAAAATTTTATCTGAGAGAACACAGGATAGAAACAAAAGTTAATGCAGTAGAATCTGCCTATCAAGTAATTATATACTATACAGCAAAAATGATTAAAATAGCATGTCATGGTACCTAGGTTGACAAAGCAATGTACCCAAAAAGGAAGTCCAGAAAGAGGTTTGAGAATTTATTATAACTAACTACAATACTTTAAAGTCAGAAAAGACTGAATTACAGAATAATGGTAGGATATGGGACAAATGGCTAACTGGGAAAAATCACGTTAAATCCCTGCCCTCTTAATTTAAATGCAAAAAAAAACCCCAAACAGAAGTCATACTTCATAAGACTATATATTGGTTCTCTTTATCTAATAAGTAACATGGCAACATAATTTTATTTCAAAAATACTCACTGATTCTGTAAAGCAATTACCCTTCAATTAAAAAATAAATAAAACAAAATGCTCATTAAGCACCTAGCTGCTAGGTGCTGGGTATTCAACAGTGATCAGAACTGAAAAGATTCTTGCCATCATGGGATTTGTCTGGTGGAGAAGGCAGATATTACATTATGAAATGCTGAAATCAGAAATGGGGCTTAAGCAATGAAGAAAAGAAACAGAGTGCTATAAAGGGAATAATGTGGGTTATTCCCTAGTGGATCAGAGAAGCTTTCTCTGAGGTCCAAACACTTTAAAGATGAACCTTGAGTGACTGGGTTGGAACTGCCTAAGTAAAAAGTGGAGGGAGCTAAGAGCCTTCCGGGTAGAAAGAAGAGCATGTATTAATATAAAGGCCCTGAGGCAGAAAAGAGCTAGAGTGTTTGAAGGCTAGTAAAGAGGCAAGCATGGTTGAAGCCTAGAGAAAAACATGACAGTATACTATGATTTTGGAAAAAATATTTGGATCAAAATGAGCAATATACATACTATTATAATGGCCCAGGAAACTCATTTCTAGGAATTTATCTAAACAGATAAGAGAGGCCCAGGAATCTACTTCTAGGAATTTATCTAAATAGATAAGTGAGGGGGGAGTATCTATGAAAGTGTTCACAGAAGATTACCACAAAAAATTGGAAATCAATTTAAATGCCCAACAATAAGGATGGAAATCACCAAAAATTATGATGTTTTGTTATTTAGTTGTCAAGTTATGTCCTACTCTTTTGTGAACCCATGAATTGTATCCACCAGGCACCTCTGTTCATGGATTTCCCAGGCAAGAATACTGGTGTGCGTTGTTACTTTCTTCTACAAGGGATTTTCCAACTCGGATTGAACCCACGTTATCTGCATTACAGGTGGATTCTTTACCACTGGGCCACCAGTTCAGTCCAGTCGCTCAGTCATGTCTGACTCTTTGTGATCCCATGAACCGCAGCACATCAGGCCTCCCTGTCCATCACCAACTCCCAGAGTTCACTCAGACTCGCGTGCACTGAGTCCGTGATGCCATCCAACCATCTCATTCTTTGTTGTCCCCTTCTCCTCCTGCCCCAAATCCCTCCCAGCATCTTTGCATGAGGTGGCCAAAGTACTGGAGTTTCAGCATCATTCCTCCCTAAGAAATCCTAGGGCTGAGCTCCTTCAGAATGGATTGGTTGGATCTCCTTGCAGAATCCAAGCTAATTTTTAGCACTCTGACTGGTTGGAAAAGACTCTGATGCTTGAGGTGACCAAAGTACTGGCATTTCAGCTTCAACATCAATCCTACCAATGAAAACCCAGGACTGGTTTCCTTCAGGATGGACTGGTTGGATCTCCCTGCAGTACAAGGGACTCTCAAGAGTCTTCTCCAACACCACAGTTCAAAAGCATCAATTCTTTGGTGCTCAGTTTTCTTTACAGTCCAACTCTCACATCCATACATGACCACTGGAAAAACCCTAGCCTTGACCAGATGAACCTTTGTTGTCAAAGTAATGTCTCTGCTTTTCAATATGCTGTCTGGGTTGGTCATAACTTTCCTTACAAGGAGTATCTTTTAATTTCATGGCTGCAGTCACCATCTGTAGTGATTTTGGAACCCAGAAAAATAAAATCAGCCACTGTTTCCCCATCTGTTTGCCATGAAGTGATGGGACCAGATGCCATGATTTTAGTTTTCTGAATGTTGACCTTTAAGCCAACTCTTTCACTTTCATCAAGAGACCCTTTAGTTCTTCTTCACTTTCTGTCATAAGGGTGGTGTCATCTGCACATCTGAGGTTATTGATACTTCTCCTGGCAATCTGGACTCTGGCTGGTGCTTCATCCAGCCCAGCATTTCTCAGGATGTACCCTGCATATAAGTTAAATAAGCAGGGTGACAATATAAAGCCTTGACATACTCCTTTTCCTATTTGGGACCAGTCTGTTGTTCCATGTCCAGTTCTAACTGTTGCTTCCTGACCTGCATACAGGTTTCTCAAGAGACAGGTAGGGTGGTCTGGTATTCCCATCTCTTGAAGAATTTTCCACAGTTTATTGTGATCAACACAGTCAAAGGCTGAGCCACCAGTTCAGTTCAGTTCAGTCGCTCAGTCGTGTCCGACTCTTTGCGACCCCATGAATCGCAGCACGCCAGGCCTCCCTGTTTATCACCATCTCTCGGAGTTTACTCAGACTCACGTCCATCGAGTCCGTGATGCCATCCAGCCATCTCATCCTCGGTCGTCCCCTTCTCCTCCTGCCCCCAATCCCTCCCAGCATCAGAGTCTTTTCCAATGAGTCAACTCTTTACATGAGGTGGCCAAAGTACTGAAGTTTCAGCTTTAGCATCATTCCAGGGAAGCCCATAAATGATACAGTATCATAAAATATGGCCCCATGACCCCCAAATTATAATACTACATGCAAAGAAAAAATCCTAGAAGGATATACAACAACACTTTTAACACTCTCTTAGAATGTGAGACTATGGAAGATTTCACTTTACTGTTTAAAAATTTCCATTCATCAAAATAGTTTTATACTAAGTATATAATCATTGAATAATATAAAATACTATTTTAATTTTTAAAAAAATGAAACCACTGAAGTATGAACATGAAATCTATATAATATGGGACTTCCCTAGTGGCTCAGACGGCAAAGTGTCTGCCTACAATGCAGGAGACCAGGGTTCAATCCCTGGGCTGGGAAGATCTCCTGGAGAAGGAAATGGCAACCCACTCCAGTATTCTTCTCTGGAAAATCCCACGGACAGAGGAGCCTGGTAGGCTACAGTCCATGGGGTTGCAAAGAGTCGGACACGACTGACCGACTTCACTTTCAGTTTCTATATAATATGAATAGCTATAATCTTTGAATAAGAAAGCCCTTCTGCTTCACAAGTGAATTCTACCAAAATTTAAAGAAGCATTAACACCTATCCTACTCAAACTCTTCCAAAAATTGCAGAGGAAGGTAAACTGCCAAACTCATTCTATGAGGCCACCATCACCCTAATACCAAAACCTGACAAAGATGCCACACAAAAATAAAACTACAGGCCAATATCACTAATGAACATAGATGCAAAAATCCTTAACAAAATTCTAGCAATCAGAATCCAACAACAAATTAAAAAGATCATATACCATGACCAAGTGGGCTTTATCCCAGGGATGCAAGGATTTTTCAATATCCGCAAATAAATGAATGTAATATACCACATTAACAAATTGAAAAATAAAAGCTATATGATTATTTCAATAGATGCAGAGAAAGCCTTTGACAAAATTCAACATCCATTTATGATAAAAAAAAAACTCTTCAGAAAGCAGGAATAGAGGAACATACCTCAACATACTAAAAGCTAAATATGACAAACTCACAGCAAACATTATCCTCAATGGTGAAAAACTGAAAGCATTTCCCCTAAAGTCAGGAACAAGACAAGGGTGCCCACTCTCACCACTACTATTCAACATAGTTTTGGAACTTTTAGCCACAGCAATCAGAGAAGAAAGAAATAAAAGGAATCCAGATTGGAAAGAAGTAGTAAAACTCTCACTGTGTGCAAATGACATGATCCTTTACGTAGAAGACCCTAAAGTCACCACCAGAAAGTTACTAGACCTAATCAATGCATATAGTAAAGTTGCAGAATATAAAATTAACACACAGAAATCCCTTGCATTCCTATACAATAACAATGAGAAAACAGAGAAATTAAGGAAACAATTCCATTTACCATTGCAATGAAAAGAATGAAATACTTAGGAATTAATCTACCAGGCAAGTGAATGAGAGGAGATACCCTACGTCCAAGGTCAGTAGCTGCGGCTGTGAGGAGATATCCCACGTCCAAGGTAAAAGAAACCCCAGTAAGACAGTAGGTGGTAAGAAAGGGCATCAGAGGGCAGACACAGTGAAACCACAAGAAAACTAATCAATCTAATCACGTGGACCACAACCTTGTCTGATTCAATGAAACTATGAGCCATGCTGTGTAGGGCCACCCAAGACAGACAGGTCATGGTGGAGAGTTCTGAGAAAATGTGGTTCACTGGAGAAGGGAATGGCAAACCACTTCAGTATTCTTGCCTTGAGAACTCCATGAACAGTATGAAAAGGCAAAAAGACAGGATACTGAAAGATGAACTCCTCAGGTCAATAGGTGCCCAATATGCTACTGGAGATCAGTGGAGAAATAACTCCAGAAAGAATGAAGAGATGGAGCCAAAGCAAAAGCAACACCCAGTTGTGGATGTGACTAGTGATAGAAGCAAGGTCTGATGCTGTAAAGAGCAATATCAGAGGAACCTGGAATGTTAGGTCCATGAATCAAGGCAAATTGGAAGTGGTCAAACAGGAGATGGCAAGAGTGAACGTCGACATTTTAGGAATAAGCAACTAAAATGGACTGAAATGAGTAAATTTAATGCAGACGACCATTATGTCTACCACTGTTGGCAAGAACCCCTTAGAAGAAATAGAATATCCATCATAGTCAACAAGAGACCGAAATGCAGTAGTTGGATGCAATCTCAAAAATGACAGAATAATATCTGTTCATTTCCAAGGCAAACCACTTAATATTATGGTAATCCAAGTCTATGCCACAACCAGTAATGCTGAAGAAGCTGAAGTTGAATGGTTTTATGAAGACCTACAAGACCTTTTCAAACTAACAACCTCAAAAAGATGCCCTTTTCATTATAGGGAACTGGAATGCAAAAGCACGAAGTCAAGAAACACCTGAAGTTACTGGCAAATTTGGTCTTGGGAGTACAGAATGAAGCAGGGCAAAGACTAATAGAGTTTTGCCAAGAGAACACACTGGTCATAACAAACACCCTCTTCCAACAACACAAGAGAAGACTCTACACATGGACATTACCAGCTGGCCAACACTGAAATCAGATTGGTTATATTCTTTGCAGCCAAAGATGGAGAAGCTCTATACAGTCAGCAAAAGCAAGAATGAGAGCTGACTGGCTCAGATCAGAAACTCCTTATTGCCAAATTCAGACTGGAATTGAAGTAGGGAAAACTACTAGACCATTCAAGTATGACCTAAATCAAGTCCCTTACAATTTACAGTGGAAATGAGAAATAGATTTTAAGGGTCTAGACCTGATAGCCAGAGTGCCTGATGAACTACGGACTGAGGTTCATGACACTGTACAGGAGACAGGGATCAAGACCATCCCCAAGAAAAAAAATGCAAAAAAGCAGAATGGCTGACAGAGGAGGCCTTACAAATATCTGTGAAAAGAAGAGAGGCAAAAAGCAAAGGAGAAAAGGAAAGCTATACCCTTTGAATGCAGAGTTCCAAAGAATAGCAAGGAGAGATAAGAAAGCCTTCTTCAGTGATCAGTGCAAAGAAGTAGAGGAAAACAATAAAATGGGAAAGACTAGAGATCTCTTAAAGAAAATTAGAGATACCAAGGGAACATTTCATGCAACAATGGGCTCAATAAAGGACAAAAATGGTATGGAGCTAACAGAAACAGAAGATATTAAGTAGAGGTGGTAAGAATACACAGAAGAACTATACAAAAATGATCTTCATGACCCAGATAACCACGATGGTGTAATCACTCACTCAGAGCCAGACATCCTGGAATGTGAAGTCAAATGGGCCTTGGGGAAGCATCACGATGAACAAAGCCAGTATAGGTGATGGAATTCCAGTTGACCTGTTTCAAATCCTAAAAGATGATGCTGTGAAAGTGCTGCACTCAATATGCCAGCAAATTTGGAAAACTCAGCAGTGGCCACAGGACTGGAAAAGATCAGTGTTCATTCTAATCCCAAAGAAAGGCAATGCCAAAGAATGTTGAAACTACTGTACAACTGCACTCATCTCACATGCTAGCAAAGTAATGCTCAAAATTCTCCATGCCAGGTTTCAACAGTATGTGAACTGTGAACTTCCAGATGTTCAAGCTGGTTTTAGAAAAGGCAGAGGAACCAGAGATCAAATTGCCAACATCCACTGGATAATCGAGAAAGAAGAGAGTTCCAGAGAAACACTTCTGCTTTATTGACTATGCCAAAACCTTTGACTGTGTGCATCACAATATAACTGTGGAAGTTTTTGAAAGAGATGGGAATACCAGACCACCTGACCTGCCTCTTAAGAAATCTGTATGCAGGTCAGGAAGCAACAGTTAGAACTGGTCATTGAACAACTAACTGGTTCCAAATAGGGAAAGGAGTACGTCAAGGCTGTATATTGTCACTGTGCTTATTTAACTTATATGCAGAGTACATCATTAGAAATGCTGGGCTGGATGCTGGGAGAAATATCAATAACCTCAGATATGCAGATGATACCACCCTTATGGCAGAAAGTGAAGAGGAACTAAAGAGCCTCTTGATGAAAGTAAAAGAGGAGAGTGAAAGAGTTGGCTTAAAGCTCAATATGCAGAAAACTAAGATCATGGCATGTGGTCCCATCACTTCATGGCAAATAGATGGAAAAACAGTGGAAACAGTGACTGACTTTATTTTGGGGGGCTCCAAAATCACTGTAGATCGTGACTGCAGCCATGAAACTAAAAGACGCTTACTCTTTGGAAGGAAATTATGACCAACCTAGATGTGCTGCGATTCATGGGGTCACAAAGAGTCAGACATGACTGAGCGACTGAACTGAACTGAGACAGCATATTAAAAAGCAGAGACATTACTTTGCCAACAAAGGTCCGTCTAGTTAAGGCTATGGTTTTTCCAGTAGTCATGTTGGATGTGAGAGTTGGACTGTAAGGAAAGCTGAGCACCAAAGAATTGATGCTTTTGAATTGTGGTGTTGGAGAAGACTCTTGAGAGTCCCTTGGACTGCAAGGAGATCCAACCAGTCCATTCTAAAGGAGATCAATCCTGAGTGTTCACTGGAAGGACTGATGTTGAAGCTGTTGGCCACCTGATGTGAAGAGCTGATTCATTTGAAAAGACCCTGATGCTGGGAAAGACTGAAGGCAGGAGGAGAAGGGAACGACAGAGGATGAGATGGTTGGATGGCATCACCAACTTGATGGACATGAGTTTGGGTAAACTCTGGGAGTTGGTGATGGACAGGGAGGCCTGGCATGCTGTGGCCCACAGGATTGCAAATAGTTGGACATGACTAAGCGACAGAATGGAACTAAAGTGAAAGAAACAAAAGACCTATTTATAAGTATAAAACACTGATGAAAGAAATCAAAGATGACACAAATAGATGGAGAAATATGCCATGTTCATGCTCGGAAGAATCAATAAAGTGAAAATGAGTATACTACCCAAAGCAATCTACGGATTCAATGCAATCCCTATCAAGCTACCAACGATATTTTTCAGAGAATTAGAACAAATAATTTCACAATTTGTATGGAAATACAAAAAAACCTCAAATAGCCAAAGCAATCTTGAGAAAGAAGAATGGAACCACAGGAATTAACTCGCCTGACTTCAGACTATACCACAAAGCTACTGTCATTAAGACAGTATGTACTGGCACAAAGACAGAAATATAGATCAATGGAACAAAGCCCAGAAATAAGAAAGCCCAGCGACAAATCCACACACCTATGGATACCTTATCTTTGACAAAGGAGGCAAGAATATACAATGGAGAAAAGACAATCTCTTTAACAAATAGTGCTGGGAAAACAGTTCAACCACTTGTAAAAGAATGTATGTAACTAGAATGTTTTCTCATACATAAAAATAAACTCAAAAGGCATTAAACATCTAAATGTAAGACCAGAAACTATAAAACTCCTAGAGGAAAACATAGGCAAAACACTCTCTGACATAAATCACAGCAGGATCCTCTATGATCCACCCCCTAGAGTAATGAAAATAAAAGCAAAAAAAACAAATGGGATATAATTAAAATAAAAAGCTTTTGCACAATAAAGGAAATTACAAGCAAGGTGAAAAGACAGCCTTCAGAATGGGAGAAAATAATAGAAAACGAAGCAACTGACAATCTCAAAAATATACAAGCAGCTCATGCAGCTCAATTCCAGAAAAATAAATGATCCAATCAAAAAATGGGCCAAAGAACAAAACAGACATTTCTCCAAAGAAGACATACAGATGGCTAACAGGCACATGAAAAGATGCTCAAAATCACTCATTATCAGAGAAATGCAAAACCACAATGAGGTACCGGCATGGTTGCTATCAAAAAGATTACAAACAATAAATGCTGGAGAGGGTATGGAGAAAAGGGCATCCTCTTACACTGTTGGTGGCAATGCAAACTAGCACAGCCACTATGGAGAATAATGTGGAGATTCCTTAAAAAACTGGAAATAGAACTGCCATACGACCTGCAATCCCAATGCTGGGCATACACACCAAGGAAACCAGAATTGAAGGAGACATGTGTACTTGAATGTTCATCGCAGCACTGTTTACAACAGCCAGGACATGGAAGCAACCTAGATGTACATCAGCAGATGAATGGATAAGAAAGCTGTGGTACACATACACAATGGAATATTACTCAGCTATTTAAAACAATGCATTTGAATCAGTTCTAATGAGGTGGATGAAACTGGAGCCTATTATACAGAGTGAAGTAAGCCAGAAAGAAAAACACCAATACAGTATATTAACACATATATATGGAATTTAGAAAGATGGTAACAATGATCCTATATGCAAGACAGCAAAAGAGACACAGATGTAAAGAACAGACTTTTGGGCTCTGTGGGAGAAGGCAAGGGTGGGATGATTTGACAAAACAGCAATGAAACACGTATATTACCATATGTGAAATAGATCACCAATCCAGGTTCGATGCATGAGACAGGGCGCTCAGGGCTGGTGCACTGGGACAACCCTGAGGGATGAGATTGGGAGGGAGATAGGAGGGGGCTTCAGGAAGGGGGACGCATGTACATCCATGGCTGATTCATGTCAATGTGTGGCAAAAACCACTACAACATTGTAAAGTAATTANACAGGGCGCTCAGGGCTGGTGCACTGGGACAACCCTGAGGGATGAGATTGGGAGGGAGATAGGAGGGGGCTTCAGGAAGGGGGACGCATGTACATCCATGGCTGATTCATGTCAATGTGTGGCAAAAACCACTACAACATTGTAAAGTAATTAGCCTCTCATTAAAATTAATTTAAAAATAAATTAATTAAAAAAAAGAAAGCCCTTCTGAACATAATATAAAAGAGAGAAAACAAAAAGGAAAAGACTGATATTTAACTTGATGAAAAATCTCCAAAAAAACTGAAACAAATCAAAAGGTAAATGGAAAAACTAGAAAAAATGATCACAGTCACATGGCAGGCATATGATCAATTAAAAACAAAAAAGTGTACAATCTCAGTAGTAAGCAATATTACATAAAACTGGTACATTAAAATTTTTTTCTCTGTGTGGATAACTGAAAACAATTTAGCTATAAACATAATTATTTCATGCAAAAACATTACAGCTGACCCTCAGACAACACTGGGGTTAGGGATGAGAACCCTCTGTGAAATCAAAAGTCCACACATATGGTCATTTAGCGTCAGCCCTCTGTTACCGTGGTCCCTCTGCATCCGCAGATTTAACCAACCTCAATAGAAAAAAAATCAATGTGTAAATAAACACAAGCAGTTCAAACCTGTGCTGTTCAAGAGTCAACATATTACTTAATGATCTGAAATGTTCACCATCTCTGTATGTAACTGAAAAGTGGTTCATGTTAAATTTCTACATTATGGGGGAAAAAGTATAAATCCATATAGAAAAGTGGAAGCACAACAAAGTATCATAATAGTTTTCTTCAGGTGAATGAGATTAAGGTCAGTTTTTCTCCCACTGTATCTGTACAATGGCGATCATAAAGATACCTGTTATCTTCACAGTTAACTATGAGAATTAGGTGAAATAATAAATTTAAGTACTTAAGATCTAGCAAATATATATTAAGCCCTCAAATATTTATTTTTGCATTATAAGTTCTTCACTTAGCTATTTCTAACTAAGCTATTCACTTAGTTATTTCTGGAATTTTTACAACAAATGACACTTTTTAAAACAGAAAATCTTACTGTTATAAGGTACACTCATTTTTTATGAAGTGTTATATTTCATTAAAGTTTAAAATTATCTTCTAAATAGATTATACTAACATGAAAATAAAAAGGTATATAAATCTATGTCCACAAGGGATCTGTCGTCTCCAAACAACAAATAAAAATGTGTTGTGTGAAATGTGCCATAAGAAAACCAAAATGCTACAGGATATAGAGAAAAAAGGAAAGATCATATCCAGGTTTTCTGTGTTTGGAGCTGGAACAGGGAAATGAGGAAAAACATCAGGGTAGATGACATGAACCTTGAGCAAAGCTGGGAACGATTCAGCATAGTGACAGGAGTGCTCTGATCTGGCTAGAAGAAAAAACTGGAATGAGTATGACTAAAGTATTTAGGCTGAAGCTACACTGTAGAACAACGCTTTCAAACTTATTTGACAGTGACCCACGTTAAGGAATGTTTTACATCATGACTCAGTACATAAACATGTCAGTGTATGTACATATATATTTGTATTTATGTATATAAACATATGTACACTGGAACAAATTTCATAAAATATGATAAGATGTCATATATGCTGATGACTTTTTTTTGAGAGTGCTGGTAGCAACCTACTAAATTTATTTTAGGACTGGTTAAATGGATTGGGACTCTTCATTTGAAAAGCTTGAGGGCTTTAGTAAATGATTCAACAGACACTGAAGCTTAAGGACATGGTGGAGCAGGATAGAAGTCTTACTCTTTTAAAAGTCATCTATTAACAGTGTGTAAGATAAATTACCTAGAATTAGAAGGCAGGAAGTCTTATTAGGTTACTGAAATAATACCAATAAGAAGATAGATTCTAAATTAGAGAAATGTAAAGTGGAAGAAAAGATATATCTGAGAACTATTTCAGAGATTAAAAATTCCCAAACTTTGACAAACAGAAAAGTGAAAAGGGAGATTCACAGTTGGAATATCTGGATAAAATGACAAAACCCCAAATAGAAATGATGAAGTCAAGTTGAATGCTTGGTTTGGAAAGTGAATGATGACCTCAAGTTTCAGCATAGTGAGCCTAAGGTATTCATAGAACAACAGAATGAAATACGCTACAAAGGCAGTTAATAAAACAGAGCCCTAAAGACCATTAGAGGGAATGCCAGTGAAGCTGTGGTCTTCCCTGGTGGCTCAGATGGTGAAGAGCCCACCTGCAATGTAGGAGACCTGGGTTCGATCCCTGGGTCAGGGAGATCCCCTGGAGAAGGGATTGGCTACCCACTTCAGTATTCTTGCCTGGAGAATCCCATGGACAGAGGAGCCTGATGGGCTACAGAGTCCATGGGGTTGCAAAGTTGGACACGACTGAAGTGACTCAGCACGCATACACAAGCACACAAACACACACAATGAAGCTGTGGCGAAGTTAGTAACTTCATATCCTGCTGCCAGAGACAATGTTGATACATATCAAGCACAATACAGGTGTTTACATGCTTTGATGCAACTACTATTTTTAAGAATGTATTTATTCCAAGGACAAATTCATCAAAAAAGTAAATAGATGAATATATTCAATGAATACCAGGTGACCAATTCTAAACAACCTAGATGTTCAATAATAGGGTAACTGGGCTTCCCTGGTGGTCCAGTGATTAAGAATCTGCCTGCCAATGCAGATGACATGGGTTTGATCCCTGGTCTGGGAAGATATCAAATGCCTTGGAACAACTAAACCAGTGTGCCATAACTATTGAGCCTGGTCCCTAGGTCCTTGGTACAACTATCAAGCCCAAGTACCTAAAGCTTGTGCCCTGCAGAAGAAAAGGCACCACAATGAGAAGCCTGTACACCACAGGGGTTACAAAGAGTAACCCCTGCTCATTGCAACTAGAGAAAGTTGCAGTAACAACTGTGTTACTGTAACGTGTGCAGTAACAAAGACTCAGCAGAGCCAAAATAAATAAAACAATAAACCTTAAAAAAAACTTACAGGAAATAGTTTTAAAAAATACTAATGAACAATTACAGAATGTTGACTTGACAGAATATAACTACAGTTTAGAAAAGGGGCTACAAAAACTATATTCCTTACTATTATTTTAAAAATACCTATGCATGTAGTATTTTAAAAGTACTATACAAAATGTATAGTACTGGAAAAGTACTATACAAAAATGAAACCAAATGTTAAAGACTGATTGAATTAGCGTGGATGTATTTTTCACCTTTAAAAATTTCTGGTACACTAACACACAGTTTAAAATGATTTTAATGTTTGCAAAAAGGGTTTCCCTGGAAAAGGAGTGTGAGGAGGAGAGGAAGGAGACAGATAAAAAGAGAGTATTTTTAAATGGCCTCAATATTCCTTTTTTCCCACTACACTCAATGACATGACAAAATACTCAACTTTTTTACCTATGAAAAATTTTACATGTGCCAAAGAATATATAAATTGACATGGCAAATAAAAAAGAAAATTAAACTAATATGCAGACTATGTGAACATTACCAATATTTTGGCATCCCCTACATTTCTATCCCCAATCATATCCTTTTCCCCCATTGCTGAGACTATCCCTATTATGAATTTGTGTTTGTCACTCTCTTCATTATTAATAGTTTCTTACAACATACAGATGTATCCCTGAGCAATCAGTTAAACTTTCTATTTTTTGAAATATAAACTGTATCAAACTATTACTATTTGGTGACTTGCTTATTTCATTAAAGATTATGTTTTCGATATTCATTCATGTATGTATTGCTATAATTCATTCATTTCTACTGACTTTGTTGTCACAAACAACTGAGCTTGAATCATTCTTCCTAAAGATGTCTCCAGGGTTTAATCTAAGGCAGAATTTCTAGAATACACAGTCCACCCATCATCTTCAACTGTAAAAGCTAATGCCACATTGTTCTCCAAAATGGCTACACCAAGTGACAGTACTACTAGTAATCTGTTCTTGCTCTTCTACATCCTCACCATACTGCCTACTGTCTGATTCCCATCACTAGTCTTCACTTTTCTTCAGTTATTCCTAGGCACTGCAGTGAAATTAATATTATCATGTAGAACTTTGTCTTCTGCTCAAAAACTTTAAAAAATTCTTTTTTATCTCCTGACTAAATCATAAATCAGGCTTTTAAGTCCTCCACAATCCTTCCAAACCCACTGTGCCAAACTTATACTACACTCCTCAATGAATCTTGTCTTAAACTGGTTTATACTTTACTGCCTCCATTCCAGCTTCTCCTCCCTCACCTCCACATGTTCAAATTCTACTGTCCTTTAAATTCCAATTCAAAAATTATTTTCTCCTAAGAAAGCCATCTCTCATCTCTATTCCTATGAATTAACTTTTTTTGACTTTCCACTTTTCCTACCTTGTACAAAAACAATGATCTTTATTAAGGACATGTTGTGTACAAATGCTCTAATATTTTATACCATGATTGCTAACTTTCATAATAACAGTGCATGAAAGGCAGGTAATTTCATTCCAACATAACACAAGTGACAAGCTGCAGTGCTGTTATTTTGTGGTATTAGGCTTCTTTGATTTCAGGGACTGTCACTTTGACTTTAAAATATCATTAACATTAATTAATAATTTAACTTATGTGTACCCAATTTTGCTCTACAAAAGATCTGAAACACCTAATTATTTGCTCTAGTATATTAATATCATTCTTACAATGATCTGAGATGGCTTAAAGAATAAGATATAAACCACAAAGGGGAAAATCAAAACCAACGTAAAAAGAGGAAACAAATACACTATCTATAAATGTTAACATGGTTGCTTGCACTGTACACAAAATTTGACAGTCAAGGCGACTCAGGAAAACACCAAATTTAATTCAGTGCTAGAAAGGACAAAGCTCACAAGTACCTGAGGGCAGGCAAAGATGTCCCACACTAAGCTGAAAATAAATTTTCATGTGATACAGTGTTTTTATAAAGCAGTATTATTGCTGCATTGGAATAAAAAATTCTTAAGAGTCTGGCTCCGTCTGTGTGTCCTATATAACAACACAGTTTAAGTGTTTGTTGAATGACTAAATTTATCAGAGGAAACAAAAAACTAACACCCCTTTACTGAAGACAGTAAAAGGATGGAAAATGGGCTTTTCAATGTGAAATAGCCACTGGAAGGAATTTATTACAGTCAGAAAAAAATGAATCAAACCACCATTAAGTAGAAATGAGGATATGGCAAAAGTTACACAGCACTGATTTTCAGAAGAGAATATAAACGGGAAAGAGTATTGTCCAGCAATACTTGGTTAGACAGAAATTAAATTGTAATAGAGAAGGCAGACAGGACTGTGAAAGCAAATGCTGTATACTGACGTTAAGGGAATGCCAGAAAATCAAGAAAGTAAGGGAAAGCGTTCATGGGGACATGACTGAAATTATTTATTACAAGCTCCATGCTGAGAAGACAGTTATTGATAGACTAGAGGTCAACAGAAGGTAAAATACAGATTCACAGTTTAAGAGGAAGTAAAATACAAGACTGGTAGTTTATGGTGGGAAAAATAAATGCAAACTCAGAGGTCTCTATATGATAATATGTTGGTTTTTTTTTTCCTGTATTTTTCCAAAAAGTATCTTAAAATGTGAGTACCATTCTTAGCTTGTGAAGCCTTACAAAATCAGACTGCAGACCAACTATAGTTTGTAAACCCTGGTTTGCAGGACAGAATTCTAACTTCTTATTTTCACATTAAAAGACATTTATAACCTAATTCCAATCTATTTATCTAATCATGTTATCCCACACTCACTTAAGTCTTTACTTCTTAGATGCATAATTTTTCAGCTTCCTGAATATTCAGTTTAAAGGCTTTTCATTGCTCTGGGCCATTGCTCTTGCAGTTCCCTTAGGTTTTTCTCTGTTTCTCAGTTTATACAGTTATTTGCATTCAAATCCATTACAATGTCACTTCTTTATATATCTTTCCCAATTACCCAAGGAGTGGTCTATTACCTTTTCTATTTAAAAACTTTTTTTTTAATTGTTCCTCTCTCTCTTAAATCCTTCATCATGCTAAGTGATATTCTCTTTACAGTCTACTTCCTCCTATCCCCACCTACCCTGAGTGTCCAAGTCAAGGATGGTCTTAACCATCTTGATAGTCCCACTCCCTGACACAGATGCCTAACAATACTGAGCACTACAGCACATGCTCAATAAATATTAACCAATTAATGAAGTACCTCACACTTTTTAATATAAATATCTATGTGTAATAATGACTAAGATAATACACTAAAACTATAGTTTTATACAATCATAATTGAATTCCATTGTTTACATTTTTAAAAAATGAAAAGTAATTTCACTGTGATTTTAAGAGAATTTTCTATTTTACATGCCTGGTTGTGTTCATGAGCTGTGTAATTATCTGTTCCATTATATTCTGTAAGCTGTTCTCTTCTTTTTTCTCTAATAAGAATTTTATGAACATCATCTTCCAGTCTATTGAAGAATCCTCCATCATGTGACAAAGTCTGAGAAGAACTCAATTCCTGTCAAAAATGAATTAAGATTCACTATCAATCAACACAAAAGTGCACGCATTTAATAAACCTAGTTGGCCACTAGAAGCATGGGAAATGAAAGAAAAATTATAATTAAGAGATAATCAACCATCTGATTCTTCTCTATCTTCAGGTGATAATCAGCAGAAACACATATGCAAATGTCCTTTTCTTTACATTTTTTGAGTTGGGTAACTGCTTTATTTTTAAATTATTTTAAATTATTATTTTTATACATTACCATACAATTTATCCATTTAATTAGCACAATTATTTTTTAATATACTCATAGAGTTGTACAGCCATAACCCAGTCAAAAAGTTTCATCAGCCCAAAAAGAAACTCACAACTTACTAGCATCATCTCCCATTCTCTCCTAATTCCTGACCCCTCAGTTGTTCTCTAGGCAACACTGATCTACTTTCTGTCTGTATAGATTTGGCTATTCTGGATATATGATATAAGTGGAATCATATAGTATAAGGTCTTTTGTGACTCACTTCTTTCACTTAGCAAAATGTTTTCAAGGTTCATCCATATTATAGCATCTATCAGCACTGCATTCCTTACTGCCAAATAATACCTCATTAATGGAGACACCATATTTTATTTCTCCATTCATCAGCTGATGGACATGTGAACTGTTCCTTCTTTTGGGTACTGTGAATATTGCTGCTATAAACACTCATGCAGGTTTTTGGGTGGACATGTTTTCAGATCTCTTATATATCCAGGTATATATCTCTAAGTAGATTTTCTGGGGCATATGGTAGCTCTGTGCAACCATTTGAAAAACTGCCAAATACTTTTACAAAGTGACTGTACTCTTTTACAGCCTATCAGTGTACTAGTGTATGAGGGTTCTAATTTCACCACATTCTAACCAATACTTGTTATTATGCATCTCTTTACATTATAAATACTCCAGTGAGTGTGAAGTTTGTGTGAATGAGATTCATTGGGGTTCTGAACTGGATTTCTCTGATGGCGAACCATACTAAGTATCTTTTCGTGTGCTTACTGGACACTGGTATATCTTTTTGGAAAAATGTTTATTCAGATATTTTGCCCAAGTTTTAATTGGGTTACTTTTTATTTCTGAGTTGCAGGAATTCTTTATATACTCTAAAAACAACATGACTTGTACATATTTTCTCCCATTCTGCGGCTTGTCTTTTCACATTCTTGATGTGAAAAGTATTCTTGATTTCACAGAAGTTTTACTTTTGACAAAGTCCAAATTATCCCAGAAATCACTGCCTAACTCAGGGTCACCAAGATGTACTTCTACATTTTCTTCTAAGAGCTTTATAATTTTAGCTCTTACATTTAAGTCTCTGAGTTATTTTTTGTGTATGATATGAAGAATGGGTCCAAATTCACTCTTCTGCATGTGGCTACCTAGCATTATTTGTTAAGAAGATTATTATTTTCCCATTGAACTTGTCTTGACATTCTTATTCAAAAATAATTAAACATAAATATTAAAGCTTCTTTCTAGACTCAACTTTACTCTGTCAACCTACATGTCTACCCTTATGCCATACCACACTGCCTTAACTACTCTAGCCTTGTATTACTCAAAGTTTTACAGTATATTTGAAAACAATTTTTACATATATTTTATACATGAATGATAAAGAGATGATTTTATCACAATCTACTCAACTATGTAAAATTACAGATTTTATACGTTCTCTAAGAAAAGTATCATTTCCTTTCCTGTCATAAGACAGACTGAAGAAAATGCTCCTTTCTCTCTTATAGGTTCTCCCTATGTCCCACATTCTTGAGCTTTAATATTCCCTACTTTACCCATTTAAACTATATTTGTGAGCAAATAACCCAACAGTTCAATGACTGTCCATCCTCTTCCTTTTACATTATCTTTTAGAAAGAGTTTGAAAGAAAAAAAAACCTTATGTATCAGTGCTTAATATATACAAATGATATTTAAAATGCTTGTAGAGCACTTTATATTTCAAAACACTTATAGAAACATCCCTTTATTTGAATCTCATTAACATCATTAAGAAACTGATAGAGCAAGAATAATTTCCCCAGAAAATATTAATGGTCACAAGAAGTTTAACTTACCCATTAGTGATTCTCCTGCTAAGTGGTATAGATAGAACTCTAAATCTGCTTCATAAAATACTTCCAGTATATTCTGATAACGTTTCATTTTAAAGCAATGAATACAACAATGCTTAAAACACTGTTGAGCTTCCATGTGGGCTTCCCTAGTGGCTCAGATGGTAAAACGTCTGTAATGCAGGAGACCGGGATTTGATCCCTGGGTTGGGAAGACCCCCTGGAGAAGGAAATGGCAGCCCACTGCAGTATTCTTGCTTTTGTTGTTGTTTAGTTGCTAAGTTATGTCTAACTTCTTTGTGACCTCAAGGACTTTAGCATGTCAGGCTCCTCTGTCCATGGGATTTTCATGCAAGAATACTGGAGTGAGTTGCCATTTCCTTCTCCAGGGGATCTTCCTATCCAGGAATGGAACTGCCTCTCCCACAATGCAGGCAGATTTTTTACTGCTGAGCCACTGGGAGAGTCAATATAGCATAATGATGATAACTAATCAGCCTCTGGATTTCACTACTTTAAAGACTGCAGCTGCAGTCTTTTTATCCTCTATTTTTTGATGGTTACTGATTAAGAAGAGGTGGCAAGAATACACAGAAGAACTGTACAAAAAAGATCTTCACAACCCAGGTAATCACAAAGGTGTGATCACTCAACTAGAGCCAGACAACCTGGAACGTGAAGTCAAGTGGGCCTTAGAAAGCATCACTACGAACAAAGCTAGTGGAGGTGATGGAATTCCAGTTGAGCTATTTCAAATCCTGAAAGATGATGCAGTGAAAGTGCTGCACTCAATAAGCCAGCAAATTTGGAAAACTCAGCAGTGCCCATGGGATTGGAAAAGGTCAGNTATTCTAAAGGAGATCAGCCCTGGGATTTCTTTGGAAGGAATGATGCTAAAGCTGAAACTCCAGTATTTTGGCCACCTCTGTGAAGAGTTGACTCACTGGAAAAGACTCTGATGCTGGGAAGAGTTGGGGGCAGGAGGAGAAGCGAACGACAGAGGATGAGATGGCTGGATTGCATCACTGACTCGATGAACGTTGAGTCTGAGTGAACTCCAGGAGATGCTGATGGACAGGGAGGCCTGGCGTGCTGTAATTCATGGGGTCGCGAAGAGTCGGACACGACTGAGTGACTGAACTAAACTGAACTGTACTCTGGTCACTAATTATTGTTTCTTATCACAGAGATGCAGACCAAGAGACAGACAGATAGGCAGCCACTGTTGCTGTACTTCCCCCTCATTGTTGTAAGAACCTCCCCCTCCAGCTAAAGTGACTTCCAGTGGATTTAAAAGGCTAGTCCTCTCCCCACAACTACTTCATTTTCTGCTTTTCCATTTTTTGAGAACCAGACATTAAAAAAGAGGCCACTAAAAAACAATTGCCTATAAGGGGAAAATTAGAAAGTGACTACAAATACCTAAGGAAAGGCTCATTAAATACCTAAGACACTAAGCTTACATGTTATGTTGTTCTGTGAAACAGACAGCTGATAACAATTAAAAAAAAAAAAAAAAAAACACCAAAATAGTAATAAGAAAACACCAATCCCTGGAAGGTGGAGAATCTGATTTCCAGAGTTACCATATTACTATACTCAGATGTTAGACTCAGTACTAGATTCATACTCCACAAAAAATACCAAGGCGTAAAAGAAACAGGAATGTATAAACCACTGAAAGGAAAAAAAAATCAATAGAAACTGTTCCTGGAAAAGACTTATTTATGGCAGTTATATTCGACAAAGCCTTTAAACAATGTGTGAACAAAATGGAAATATAAATAGAGATTAAAAAACCTAAAAGATACCAAAAAGAAATTCTGGAGCTAGAAAGTACAATAGCTGAAACAACATATTCATTAGAGAGACTGAAAGGCAGAGATGTGCACGCAGAAGGAGGAATCAATAAACTTAAAGATAGGAAAAAAGAAATTATCTAGGCTGAGAAACAGAAAGAAAGAGATTAAAGAAATGCAAACAGAGCCTAAGGGACCTGTGGGACACCATCAAGCAAGACAACAGACACATTGTAGGAGTCTTAGGAGAAAAGAAAGAGGAAATGCCAGACTATATGAGGAAATAGTAACTACAAACTTCCCAATCTGATGAAAGATATGAATATAAACATTCAAGAAGCTTAAGGAACTCCAAGTAAGACAGATTCAAGAAAGACTTACAGCAAGCCACACTATAATAAATTTTCAAAAGACAATGACAAAGAGAAAATCATAAAGGCAGCAAGAGGAAGCAAGTCATCATATACAAGGATCCTCAATAAAATCATGAGCAGAAACTTGAAGGCCAGAAGATGATGGGCTGAAATATTAAAAATACTAAAGATTAAAAAAAACCTTTCAACCAAAAATCTAAAATCAAGACAGTCCCAGAAAAATAAAATCCAAAGGAGTTAGTGACCACCAGATCTGCCAGAAGTGCTCAAGATAGTGCTAGCAAGGTATAAAGAACATTAGACAGTAACTCAAAGCCACATGGGGAAACAAACATTATAATAAATGGGTAATTTTAAAAGCCAGTATTATTGTAACAATGACATGTGACTATACTTTTTGTTTTCTACATGATTTAAGAGACGAGTGCGTTTAAAAAAACAAAAACAAACAAAAAACACTATGAAGAAAACTAGAACCTATCAGAAAAGATTTTCTACAACTAAAGACATAAAAGAAAAAGAACAATGAGATGAGTAGAAGGGGTGGACTTGTGATATAGTCAAATCCCAAACTCCCCAGGTGCGTGACCCACAAACTGGAGAGTAATTATATTTCAGAGGTTCTCCCACAGGAATGAGAGTTCTGAGCCCCAAGTCAGGCCCCTTAACCCACAGGTGCAGACGAACCCCCAGAGCATTTGGCTTTGAAGGTTAGTGGGGCTTACTTAACTGCAGGAGCCCTACAGGACTAGGGGAAATAGAGATCTCACTCTTAAAGGCTGAACACAAAACCTCACACACACCAAGGCCAAGGGAAAAAGCAGCAATCTGACAGAAACCTGAACTGTATCTATCAGCTCATCTGAAGAGTTTCCTGAAAAGGTGAGGGGTAGTTGCAGTTCACCCTGGGGACACACACTGTTGACAGACATACTGGGGAAAATTCAGTGATGTGAATACTGCTGATGTGGTAGCTGACATCTGGGCTCACTAGCTCCAAGACCTGGCCTGCAGGCTACAGTGTTAGATGCTTCATGCCAAACAACTGAGTGGGGACACAGTCTCCTGTGGCCAGGCCCTCAGGAAAAAAAAAAAGTGGGGAGTGGTGAAAAAGCCTTTTGAACTCAAGTGGAAAAAAACTGAGATTTCTGGTTCGATCTCTGTGTAAAAGTTAACTTGTAAATGAATTATTTTAGTTGATTTGAAAGTAAGTGAAAGTGAAGTCGCTCAGTCGTGTCCGACTCTTAGCGACCCCACGGACTGCAGCCTACCAGGCTCCTCCATGGGATTTTCCAGGCAAGAGTACTGGAGTGGGGTGCCACTGTCTTCTCTGATAGACTGGATGGTGGTGGTGCTGCTGCTAAGTCGCTTCAGTCGTGTCCAACTCTGTGCGACCCCATAGATGGCAGCCCACCAGGCTCCTCCGTCCCTGGGATTCTCCAGGCAAGAACACTGGAGTGGGTTGCCATTTCCTTCTCCAATGCGTGAAAGTGAAGTCGCTTAGTCGTGTCCGACTCCTAGCAACCTCATGGGCTGCAGCCTACCAGGCTTCTCCGTCCATAGGATTTTCCAGGCAAGAGTACTGGAGTGGGTTGCCATTGCCTTCTCCGTGATTTAAAAGAGCTTACAAATTAAATCTAAATATATAAAAAACTGACCTCTTAAATTTTAGGATCCATGATCTGGGAAATATTCAGTACTGAACTGGTATCTGTTATTGAAGGTGGCTTAAGCTTGTTGGTTTGATTAATAGAGATATGTCTAGGCTTATCAATGTTAAGTATAATAGTCCTGTTGTACCTAGTTTTGTGGGTGTGATAGCTGTTCAGTCATGTCTGACTCTTTGTGACTCCATGGACTGTACCCCACCAAGCTCCTCTGTGCATGGAATTCTCCAGGCAAGAATAATGGAGTGGCTTGCCATTCCCTTCTCCAGGGAATCTTCCCAACCCAGGGGTCAAACCTGGGTCTCCTGGTTTGTTCTTTACCATCTGAGCCACCAGGGAAGCCCTGTACCTAGGTTTACTAGAGGTCAAATAAGACCTTATTCTGTTACAAATTTGTTGACAAGAAAACTAACTCAATGTGGAAAAGTTTTAAGGAAACAAAATACAAATGAGATAAAGAGCTTTAGGTGAACTTTCAGAAATGATATTTTAGGGTCTCTCCAGATATTCAACAACTTGAAAGTTAAAACTGTGCTAAAATAAATTAGGTGGTAAATTTAGTTGAGTAAATAAACTTTAAAAGTAAGCTGGTATAAAACTTAAATTTGGCTTTTCTATTAAAAAAGAGACAAGTTTTCTGAAGATGTTAAATTGCCTTTGATAACTGATTTTCAAGTTTCTTTACCTCTTAAATGATCTGTTCTACATTTGCCCTTGAAGTACTTGTTACTTTGGCTAAGTAACTACTGTTTCACAGTGACTTATGGTCCTTTCTGAGTATTCTAAATCCCTTTGATATTTATTGACAAAACTTCCTAAATCAAATTCTAATGAAGCACTTTTGACCACTAGCTAACTTTGGGATGCTTTAGGAGGCTTCTCAAACATCCTAGAGAGAGATATTGAACTAATAAGGCTCATTTGGTATGTTGAATTGCATGGGAGGTATTATTGAATATGTAATAAATCTCCTTAGGTTATACGGTATGGTAAATGTTACTAATATAGATATCCCAGAAATTAAACGGAGTGCCTAAAATTCTGATAAATGTTATCAGTTATCTTAAAGTGTTGTCACAGCGAGTTCCTTTGTTAATTGCACTGTAATCAGATTTTAAAAGTGCCTTTTTAAGTCTTTTACTGTTATAGACAGTTATGGTTTTAATCTGATGCTTTTGCAAAAAATGCTTCCTCTTCAAGAAGATTTATAGAAAGGACTTTTGGATAAATACAAGTTTCTTATTTTCAGACCATAATGCTGAACTAGTTAAGAAGTCAAAGGATTCTAACGAGAAGCCTGATGGCTTTACCAAGATTAACAAAAGGACTGAAAGAACTGGTGAATATGCTTATAACTTAGATGGTTTCTATCTGAAAAACTACTCGTTTAAGCCTGTGTTTTCCAGGTGTAAGGAAAACCTTTCCCCTCAAACTAATGACTATTTACAGTAACTTGATAAATTATACTTTTCTAAGCAAAGCTGAAACATTTACTTTTTCTATCTGATCCCTCCAAAGAGTAGAAACTCTCATGTTTCCAGTAGCTTTATCAGATAATTTAGGAAGGCTATCTCACTAACAGATAACAGAAATCTCAAGAAATTTTGGAGACCTTAACAAGGGAGGAATTCACACAGATCTGTTAGGTGAAATCTGTGATAAGCTTTTTGCATGACTCTCCTAGCCCTGAGAAGTTCAGTCCAAACCGCTTCATAAAAGTTTCAGCAAGGCTAAAAAGTCTAAGATCAATTATGGTTATATAGATTGTCAGGCCAAGTTTATTGTAACCAGACTTATTCTGCGAAGAAACTAGTCTTAATTTGGTTATATTTGGTAAAAATGAGGGTAATTTTGGGAAGAAAAGGTATTTCGATGAATATTAAATGCTGGTTTGTTAATAGAAAAGTGAAAGTCACTCAGTCGAGTCCAACTCTTTGCAACCCACGGACTATACAGCCCATGGAATCATCCAGGCCAAAACACTGGAGTGGGTAGCCTTTCCCTTCTACAGGGGCTCTTCCCAACCCAGGGATTGATCCCAGGTCTCCCACACTACAGACAGATTCTTTACCAGCTAAGCCACAAGGGAAGCCCAAGAATACTGGAGTGTGTAGCCTATCCCTTCTTCAGGGTATCTTACTGCCCCAGGAATTGAACCGAGGTCTCCTGCATTGCAGGCAGACGATTCTTCACCAAATGAACTATCAGGGAAGACCTTGTTAATGGAGGTCTATATCTACTAAGACTCATTTCCTAAATAGTTCTTTGCTATTATGTTAATGTAAAATTTAACTGAATTTTAAGGACACTAAGTTTTGTGGGGCTTCCCTCACAGCTCCCAATATGGTCAAATTTATAACCATGATGGGCCCTTGTCAACTACAAATTGGCACTTGCCAAGGGCATCTGCCATCTGCCTCTGCAGAGTTTGAACCCTGTGCTGCTGTAGCTGTTGACCTCTGACATGCCCTGAGAGGAATTCAGAGTGGAGAGTGAGGCACTCTGTGCTTCAGAGAAACTGGTGGAGCAGGGTTTCAGACAGATATTTTCAGGAACTAATTTCACGATCCCAACCCTTGCATCTCCTCATATCTAGAAAAGCACTAAATTCCTTCAAGATGACATCAGCTCCTTGTGACTAGCAGAAAATCTTTTGTAAAGTAAGTACCTGATTGCACTGAACTCCCTCTTCACCACAATCTTATATGCTGACGTTTCTCCACTTCCTCTCTGAAGCAGTTTATCAGAGCTATCTGAGGTGCTGTCTCCCAGACTACAGTCATTTTCCCTGGAAGAAAACTTAACTCACAACGCCCACATTGTGCATCTTTTTTCATCAACAAAGGGAAACTATGAAGATTAGCACAAGGTAGAGAAAAGAAAAATAGAGAGGAAAAAAAAATTAATGAAACCAAGAGTTGGTTCTTCAAAAAAAATTTTTAATTGACAAATCTTCAGCTAGATGGGCTTAGAAAGATAAGAGAGAAGACTTAAATTACTAAAATCAGAAATAAAAATGGGGACATTACTACTCATTACACAGAAATGATTATGAGAGTATTATGAATACATATATGTGAAATAAACTGGATAACCTAGATGAAGTGGAAAAATTCCTAGACACACAAAATCTTTCAAGACTAAATCACAAATAATAGAAATTGGAACAGACCTATAACTATTACAGTAAAGAGCCTGAATCAGTAATCAAAAATCTCCCTGCAAAAAAAAGCCCTGGACAAGATGGTGTCACTGGTGAATTCTACCATTTCAAGAACTAAATCAGGAGTGGGATGGGGGAGAGGAGGAGGATCAAGAGAAAGGGGATATATATACATATAAAAAATAATGACTGATTCACACTGTTGTACAGCAGAAACCAACGCAACATTGTAAGGCAATTTTCTAACAATTAAAAAAGAAAAAGAAAAAGAAGAACTAAATCAATCCTTCTCAAAATTTTCCTAAAAATTTGGAAGAAAAGATAACACTTCCTAAATCATTTCATGAGGCCAGCATAACCTTGATATTGAAGTTAGATAAAGACACTACATGAAAAGAAAACTACAGATTAATATCCCTTATGAAACATCAAGCAAAAATCCTCAACAAAATACCAGGAAACAGGATTCAGCAGTATCCTGTATACTGCTTGAATATAAAAATAAAGTCAACCCACAGAATGGGGGAAAATGTCTTCAAATCATGTATCTGATAAGTGATTAATATCCAGAATATACAGAGAACTTCTAAAACTCAGTGACAACAACCAAACAACTAAATTTTTTAAATGGACAAATGACTACAACAGACAGCTCCCCAAAGAAGATAAATGAATGGCCAATAAGCACATGAAAAAATCCTCAACATCAGTTCATTAGGGAAGTGCAAATCAAAATTACAATGAGATGCTACCTCAGACCCATTAGGATGGGTACTGCCAGAAAAAAATAAGACAAGTGTTTGAATGAAGAGGAGAAACTGGAACACTTGCACACTGTTGGTGGTATCGCTGCTGTGTAACTGTAGCCTACCAGGCTTCTCTGTCCATGGGATTCTCTAGGCAAGAATACTGGACTGGGTTACCATTTCCTTCTCCAGAGGATCTTCCCGACCCAGGGATCAAACCCAGGTCTCCCACATTGGAGGCAGACGCTTTAACCTCTGAGCCACCAGGGAGCCCATAAAAGCAGTAAGTACCTCAAAAAATTAAAAAGACAATTACCATACGATACAGAAATTCTACTTCAGGGCATATTCCACAAGGAAATGAAGGCCAAGTATCAAAGAGGTATTTGTACAACAATGTTCACAGCAGCATTATTGCAAACAGCTAAAACATGGAAGCAACCCAAGTGACCAGCACCAAATGAATAAACAAAATGAGACAATCTCTTTAACAAGTGGCGGTGTGAAAACTGGTCAACCACTTGTAGAAGAATGAAACTAGATCACTTTCAAACACCACACACAAAAATAAACTCAAAATGGATTAAAGATCTAAACGTAAGACCAGAAACTATGAAACTCCTAGAGGAGAATGTAGGCAAAACACTCTCCAACATAAATCACAGCAGGATCCTCCATGATCCNCATTTTGCTTGTTTGCATTTCTTTTCCATGGGGATGGTCTTGATCCCTGTCTCCTGTACAATGTCACGAACCTCATTCCTGCAGGCCATGGGGTTGCAAAAAGTCCAAGAGGACTGAGCGACTGAACTGAACTGATGTGAAGTAATAATCCCATCTGTTTTCCCCCATATATTTGGTCTCCAAACCCCCACTTATTCTGAAAAGTAAATCCTTTTTCTAGTAATATTCACATCACTTTGCTACTAATGGGACATACATGGCTGTTCTGTTTATGGGCCATTTTGTTCTAAAGGTCTATTTGTCTATCACTATGCCAAATCCAGGCTTCCCTGGTGGCTCAGATGGTAAAGAGTCTGCCTGCAGTGGGGGAGACCTGGGTTTGATCCCTGGGTTGGGAAGATCCCCTGGAGAAGTAAATGGCAACCCACTCCAGTACTCCTGCCTGGAAAATTCCATGGACTAGGAGGCTCCTCAGAGTCTGGTAGGCTAAAGTCCAGGGAGTCACAAAGAGTCGGACATGACAGAGTGACTTTACTTACTTACTTCACTATGTTAAATCCTTACTTAGTTTTTAAAAAAATCTTGGATATCTGATTTTTCAAATCTGCCTTTTTCTTCCTCAAGAGCATTTTGGCTATTTTTGGTTCTTTGCACTTGCACATTAATTTCAGAAGTAATTTCATTTTTAGTTTAACAACCTGTGATTTGGATTGAGATTACACTGATTTTACACATTAATTTGAGGAAAAGTGACCCCTTTATAGTAAGTCAGCCAATCCATGAACATGGTGTCTCCTGTAATCTTCCCAATATAGGTTTTATACATCATTTATTAGATTTATAAGAATTATTACAACTATTTTTAAAAAGCATTTTGTTTTAATTACATTTCTTGATGTTGTTGGCATAGAGAAATACAAATAAAAATTGAAAATGTTTCTTCATTTAAAGTTTAGTTCAAGAGTGCATTGTACTAACGGCTGTGATCAAGAGGCAGTAATACAAGAGGCAGTGAGCAAGACCATCCCTAAGAAAAAGAAATGTAAAAGGTAAAATGTTGTCTGAGAAGGCTTTTCAAATAGCTGAGAAAAGAAGTTAAAGGCAAGAAGAAAAGGAAAGATATACCCATTTGAATGTACAGTTCCAAAGAAGAGCAAGGAGAGATAAGAAAGCCTTCCTCAGTGATCAATGCAAAGAAATAGAGGACAACAACAGAATGGGAAAGATTAGAGATCTCAAGAAAATTACAGATACCAAGGGAACATTTCATGCAATGATGGGCACAATAAAGGACAGAAATGGCATGGACCTAACAGAAACAGAAGATATTAAGAAGAGGTAGCAAGAATACACAGAACTATAGAAAAAGATCTTCATGACGCAGATAACCACGATGGTATAATCACTCACCTAGAGCCAGACATTCTGGAATGCAAAGTCAAGTGGGCCTTAGGAAGAAGCATCACAATGAACAAAGCTAGTGGAGATGATGGAATTCCACCTGAGCTTTTTCAAGTCCTAAAAGATGATGCTGTGAAAGTGCTGTACTCAATATGCCAGCAAATTTGGAAAACTCAGGGGTGGCTACGGGATTGGAAAAGGTCAGTGTTCATTCCAATCCCAAAGAAAGGCAATGACAAAGGATGTTCAAACTACTGCACAATTGCCCTCATCTCACACACTAGCAAAGTAATGCTGAAAATTCTCCAAGCCAGGCTTCAACGTTACGTGTACCAAGACCTTCCAGATGTTCAAGCTGGAGTTAGAAAAGGCAGAGGAACTAGAGATCAAATTGCCAACATCTGATGTATCACTGAAAAAGCAAGAGAGTTCCAGAAAAACATCTACTTCTGCTTTATTGATTACACCAAAGCCTTTGACTGTGTGGATCACAATAAACTGTGGAAAATTCTGAAAGAGATGGTAACATGAGACCACCTGACCTTCTTCCTAAGAAATCTGTATGCAGGTCAGGAAGCAACAGTTAGAACTGGACATGGAACAACAGACTGGTTCCAAATAGGAAAAGGAGTACCTCAAGGCTGTATATTGTCACCTTGCTTATTAACTTCTATGCAGAGTAGATCATGAGAAATGCTGGGCTGGAAGAAACACAAGCTGAAATCAAGATTGCTGGAAGAAATATCAATAACCTCAGATATGCAGATGACATCACTCTTATGGCAGAAAGTGAAGAACTAAAGAGCCCCTTGATGAAAGTCAAAGAGGAGAGTGAAAAAGTTGGCTAAGATTATGGCATCTGGTCTCATCACTTCATGGCAAACAGATGGGGAAACAATGGAAACAGTGACTGACTTTATTTTTTTGGGACTCCATAATCACTGCAGATGGTGACTGCAGCCAGGAAATTAAAAGATGCCTGCTCCTTGGAAGAAAGGCTATGACCAACCTAGATAGCATATTTAAAAGCAGAGACATTACTTTGCCAACAAAGGTCTATCTAGTCAAAACTATGGTTTTTTCAGTAGTCATATGAGAGTTGGACCATAAAGAAAACTGAGCACTGAAGAATTGATGCTTTTCAACTGTGGTGTTGGAAGAAAACTCTTGAGAGTCTCTTGGACTGCAAAGAGATCCAACCAGCCCATTCTAAAGGAAATCAGTCCTGAGAGTCATTGGAAGGACTGATGCTGACACTGCAACTCCAACACTTTTGCCACCTGACAAGAAGAACTGACTCACTGGAAAAGCCCCTAATGCTGGGAAAGATTGAACGACGGAGGAGAAGTTGACAACAGAGGATGTAATGGTTGGATGGCATCATAGACTTGAATGACAGACCTGAGTTTGCATAAGCTCCAGGAGTTGGTGATGAACAGGGAAGCCTGGCATTCTACAGTCCATGTGGTCGAAAACAGTCAGACACAACTGAGTGACTGAATTGAACTGAACAGAGTCCAAGTACTAGTTAGCATCATTAAAAAAACCTTTTCTTAGCCTTCCTGCCGGGAATGCAACAATAACTTTCCTTATTTCACAAATTTCTACCTATACGTCCACAAGTATAAAATGGTACAGCTACTTTGGAAAACTCTTCAGTAGTTTACCAAAATTAAATCATGTTAATGACTGTACGACTCTGTAAATAGTCACATCAAATTACCTGAACAGTACACTTAAAAAAAAAAAGGTACATTTAAAATGGATAATGTTTATAGTACCTGTAAATTATACCTTGATAAAGCTGTTCTTTAAAATATCATAGCAGCCTAATGTTCACCAACAGGGGAATGAATAAGCTCATTGTGACATGTTTACACCATAGAACATAATTTAACAATGGAAAGGAAAAGAACTAGTGATACACAACAACATGGATGAATCCTCAAACATTTTGCTGAGACCATAGAATAACATACTGTATGCTTTATTTTAAATAGAGTCAAGACTAATCTATGACAGTAGAAACCACAAAAGTGGTTGCCTGTAGGAAGCAGGACAGGGCACGAGGAATGACAGGGATGGTACAGAAGGGAATTTTTTGATGTAATGAAAATGTTCTTTATCTTGACAGAAATGCATTTGTTGAAAATTCGGTTCATATTTCTAAGGGCTCTAAGCCACATTTTAGAAGAACAGCCTCCTAGCTGTAAAGTTTTAAGATACCTTAATATACAGTAACATGCAAACCTCAAAATGCTCCATCTGTATGTTATTTCTCTTTTCCACACTTGAGTGCCCCGAATTTATTCCAAGAAGAAATCTAAATAATGGTGTTCTTTCTTTAAGCATAATATTAAAAATTACATTATATATGGGATAAGCCTATCTTTTCTCCCCTAGAATAGACCCTGACAGACTCAAGTTTTGAATTTGACTTGAAATAATTATTTGTTAAACCTTTACTATGCAATTAGCACTATGCCACATATTAGCTACTCTTTTGGAACTCACAATTTACTGAGAAAGATAAAAACTATCACATAATATAATAATAAACCTAATAATTAAGCACTGATCTGAACATGTCANAACTTCTATGCAGAGTAGATCATGAGAAATGCTGGGCTGGAAGAAACACAAGCTGAAATCAAGATTGCTGGAAGAAATATCAATAACCTCAGATATGCAGATGACATCACTCTTATGGCAGAAAGTGAAGAACTAAAGAGCCCCTTGATGAAAGTCAAAGAGGAGAGTGAAAAAGTTGGCTAAGATTATGGCATCTGGTCTCATCACTTCATGGCAAACAGATGGGGAAACAATGGAAACAGTGACTGACTTTATTTTTTTGGGACTCCATAATCACTGCAGATGGTGACTGCAGCCAGGAAATTAAAAGATGCCTGCTCCTTGGAAGAAAGGCTATGACCAACCTAGATAGCATATTTAAAAGCAGAGACATTACTTTGCCAACAAAGGTCTATCTAGTCAAAACTATGGTTTTTTCAGTAGTCATATGAGAGTTGGACCATAAAGAAAACTGAGCACTGAAGAATTGATGCTTTTCAACTGTGGTGTTGGAAGAAAACTCTTGAGAGTCTCTTGGACTGCAAAGAGATCCAACCAGCCCATTCTAAAGGAAATCAGTCCTGAGAGTCATTGGAAGGACTGATGCTGACACTGCAACTCCAACACTTTTGCCACCTGACAAGAAGAACTGACTCACTGGAAAAGCCCCTAATGCTGGGAAAGATTGAACGACGGAGGAGAAGTTGACAACAGAGGATGTAATGGTTGGATGGCATCATAGACTTGAATGACAGACCTGAGTTTGCATAAGCTCCAGGAGTTGGTGATGAACAGGGAAGCCTGGCATTCTACAGTCCATGTGGTCGAAAACAGTCAGACACAACTGAGTGACTGAATTGAACTGAACAGAGTCCAAGTACTAGTTAGCATCATTAAAAAAACCTTTTCTTAGCCTTCCTGCCGGGAATGCAACAATAACTTTCCTTATTTCACAAATTTCTACCTATACGTCCACAAGTATAAAATGGTACAGCTACTTTGGAAAACTCTTCAGTAGTTTACCAAAATTAAATCATGTTAATGACTGTACGACTCTGTAAATAGTCACATCAAATTACCTGAACAGTACACTTAAAAAAAAAAAGGTACATTTAAAATGGATAATGTTTATAGTACCTGTAAATTATACCTTGATAAAGCTGTTCTTTAAAATATCATAGCAGCCTAATGTTCACCAACAGGGGAATGAATAAGCTCATTGTGACATGTTTACACCATAGAACATAATTTAACAATGGAAAGGAAAAGAACTAGTGATACACAACAACATGGATGAATCCTCAAACATTTTGCTGAGACCATAGAATAACATACTGTATGCTTTATTTTAAATAGAGTCAAGACTAATCTATGACAGTAGAAACCACAAAAGTGGTTGCCTGTAGGAAGCAGGACAGGGCACGAGGAATGACAGGGATGGTACAGAAGGGAATTTTTTGATGTAATGAAAATGTTCTTTATCTTGACAGAAATGCATTTGTTGAAAATTCGGTTCATATTTCTAAGGGCTCTAAGCCACATTTTAGAAGAACAGCCTCCTAGCTGTAAAGTTTTAAGATACCTTAATATACAGTAACATGCAAACCTCAAAATGCTCCATCTGTATGTTATTTCTCTTTTCCACACTTGAGTGCCCCGAATTTATTCCAAGAAGAAATCTAAATAATGGTGTTCTTTCTTTAAGCATAATATTAAAAATTACATTATATATGGGATAAGCCTATCTTCTCTCCCCTAGAATAGACCCTGACAGACTCAAGTTTTGAATTTGACTTGAAATAATTATTTGTTAAACCTTTACTATGCAATTAGCACTATGCCACATATTAGCTACTCTTTTGGAACTCACAATTTACTGAGAAAGATAAAAACTATCACATAATATAATAATAAACCTAATAATTAAGCACTGATCTGAACATGTCAGAGATGAAAAATACCTGTAAAGCATGAAGCCACTTCTTCCTCTTTTAATAATGGCAAACATAATTAACTGATAGTGGCACTTTTTCTTGCTGAGTAAGGATGCAGTCTCAGAATTCTTCTTAATATTGAGCTCCATGAAGACCCTAACAATGTGCTTGAACTGGCAGAGCAATTAAAACATGTTTCTCTGTTACAGTGTGATAAGAATACACAGGAGAAGCAATCCAAAAAGGCTAGAGAAAGTTTTAGTAAGAAGGCAGAACATTCATTCATCAATCAACATTCATGTGCCCATGGGGTCAGAAAGAGTCAAGACACGACTGAGCATATGCACGTGCAGGCAAGCACACACACATACACACAGTATTAAAGGAGTCAGTGCACACGGGTGCACGCACACACACACAATGAAAGGAGTGCATGCGCGCACACACAGTATGAAAGGAATTAGTGCACACACACACCATATGAAAGGAGTTAGCGCATGTGTGCGTGTGAAAACACACACAGTATGAAAGGAGTTAGTGCATGCACGTGCACATGTGCACAAACACACACACACACACACACACACACACAATGAAAGGAGTTAGGACTACCAGAGAAATTAAAGCAGTAAGATATGGTCCCAGATTTCAAAAAAAATCAAATTTATTCAAGAAGCAAAATAGTGATAAAACAGGATGTTGAGTGCTATCAAGCATACACAGGATGTTTAGGCATCTAAATAAGACCACGAAGAGGTAACTTTTCCAGGAAAAAAACTGACTCTTTGGCCAAGTTCTAAAGCATAGTTAGCCAAATAAAGAAAAATGGAGGCGTGTGACATCACCAAGATGGTGACATACATTGTTCCTGATTTTACACTCTTATAGGAACTAACAACTATTCATAGACAAGACACCACTGAGAAAGGTGGAAAGAAAGAAAACATGGGAGGCAAGGTAGTATGAGAAAGTATAGCACGTACACTTGCACAGCTTGACACAGTCTTGAAACATGAGGAGGATTTTAATACATAGTAAGAGAATGACAATAGTTGAGATACCACTGATTTTATAAATTCTACCAATTATTATTATATGCATGTATTCCTGAAGTAAAAAGTTAAATAACAGCTCTAAAGAAATAATTAATCAAGGAAATAATTATTAATAGCTACTAAGCTTAACTTTATAATGGCTCACAACACTTGAACCCACTGATCAATTTTTAAAATAAACTTTTAAATGTGGAAAAGTCTTAGATTTACAGTAAAGTTTCAGATAATAGAGAATTTCCATACAAATCTCTCACCCAGTGTCCCTTGTTGATAACTTCTTACATTATTGTGGTACATTTGTTACAACTAAGCAACCATTATTGGCATATTACTATAATTAGACTTCACACTTTATCTGGATTTCCCTAGAACTAGTTTTCTCTAATGTTCTTTTTCTGTTCCAAGATCCCATCCAGGATATATTACATTTAGTTATCCTGTCTCCTTAGCCTTCTCTGAGCCATGACATTTTCTCAGACTTCATTTTTGATGACCTTTATATTTTCATGTCATACAGGTACAATGTATGTATTACATTGTAATACACTGTACATACTACCAATGTATCAATTATTATGTAGAATGGTCCTGGATATGCATTTGTTTGATGTTTTTCTCAAAACTAGACATGTGTTTTAGGGGAAAAAACCACAAAGGATTAGCCATTCTCATCACATCAAGGATACATATACCAACATGATTTAACACTAATATTAACATTTATCACCTGGCAAGGCTGTGTTTGCCAGATTTCTCCAGTATAGTTACTTTCCCTCCCTTTCTACAGTCTACCTTTGGAAGCAAGTTATTAAATACATCCCACACTCAAGGGAAGTGGAAAGAGTTAAGCAAAAGCAGATGTCTTCCTGTAATACTCCTGCATTTTCTATGATCCAATGGATGTTGGCAATTTGATCTCTGGTTCCTCTGCCTTTTCTAAATCCAGCTTGAATATCTGGAAGTTCTCAGTTCACGTACCGTTGAAGCCTGGCTTGGAGAATTTTGAGCATTACTTTGGTAGCGTGTGAGATGAGGGCAATTGTGCAGTAGTTTGAACATTCTTTGGCATTGCCTTTCTTTGAGATTGGAATGAACACTGACCTTTTCCTGTGATCCTGTGGCCACTGCTGAGTTTTCCAAATTTGCTGGCATACTGAATGCAGCACTTTCACAGCATCATCTTTTAGGATTTGAGATAGTTCAGCTTGAATTCCATCACCTCCACTAGCTTTGTTCATGGTGATGCTTCCTAAGGCCCACTTGACTTTGCATTCCAGAATGTCTTGCTCTAGGTGAGTGATGACACCATCGTGGTTATCTGGGTCATGAAGATCTTTTTTGTATAGTTCTTCTGTGTATTCTTGCTACCTCTTAATATCTTCTGTTTCTGTTAGGTCCATACCATTTCTGCCCTTTATTGTGCCCATCGTTGCATGAAATGTTCCCTTGGTATCTGTAATTTTCTAAAGGAGATCTCTAGTCTTTCCCATTCTATTGTTGTCCTCTATTTCTTTGCATTGATCACTGAGGAAGGCTTTCTTATCTCTCCTTGCTCTTCTTTGGAACTGTACATTCAAATAGGAATATCTTTCCTTTTCTCCTTTGCCTTTAGCTTCTCTTCTTTTCTCAGCTATTTGAAAGGCCTCCTCAGACAAGATTTTGCCTTTTTGCATTTCTTTTTCTTAGGAATGGTCTTAATCACTGCCTCCTGTTCAATGTCACGAACCTCCATCTATAGTTCTTCAGACACTCTATGAAATCTAATCCCTTGAATCTATTTGTCACTTTCACTGTATAATCATAATGGATTTGATTTGGGTCATACCTGAATGGTCTAGTGGTTTTCCCTACTTTCTTCAATTTAAGAATTTCCCTAATTTCTTCAATTTTCCTATTTTCTTCAATTTGTTCAGTTTAAGTATCCAAATCCCCAGAAAATCAGTAATACATTCAACAGTAGCAGAACATAACTTCGGTATATTTTAAATACATATCATAGAATAATGTGATACATATTTTGTGACCAATTTCTTAAAATATTTATGTGGAAAATCAATTATAATTAGACTGAATTTACAAATGTTTACAACATCTTAATCATCGAGATTACTCACAGTGAATTTTATTACATATCAAATTATTTAAAAATAGATAAATACAGCCCTACAACTATAATGAAACACAAAACATATGTTATGTCACATGTTTGTTTAAATGCAACTTGGGTTAACTATATTAAACAGATCCTGTCAGTCTGCTTTTATTTTTCCTTTCATGTCAGTGAAGAAAAAAAAGCAAGCATAAATAGCTCATAAAAATTATCTTTCCCTCCACTAACAGTTGCCAGTACTATGTGAAGAATACGTGTATCTGCTTTATCATTTGCATAAAACTGCCCTCCCAGTAAACCAATGGATTAAAAAAAAATAAAGTCAGTCCAAAAGTATACATCTTCCACTTTCAAACACATAATTAATGTGTGTGTGTGTGTTAGTCACTCAGTCGTGTCCAACCCTTAGCGATCCCATGGACTATAGCCCACTGTTCATGGAATTCTCCAGCAAGAATTCTGGAGTGGGTGGCCATTCCCTTCTTCAGAGGATCTTCTAATATATAATATTCAGTCTTATTTGCAGTCATTTAAATTTTAATCTAAAAAAAGTGATAGTGGCTTGTAATAACTTTAAAAGAATTTCAATCATCTGTTTTAACAATAAATGAGTTTTGTGTTTGACTGCACAGCTCAGCATTATATTACTAATATAGTTACAGAGTTATATAGATGTGGTTTTCTTAGAAAGGATTTCATTTCCCTGACATGTCAAGAAAACATCTGAAACAACTAAAATAGTCAAAACTATGTATGTATGCTACAGTGAAATCAAGGAACATCTGACTGTTAAAAAAATCAATTCATGGAATTACTAACAAGAAAACATACATGACACAAAAATAATGAGACCTTAGATTACTACCTAAAGAAGGCAAAGAACTCTTAACGTTTTATTAGTACCTTCCTCAATATTAGAAGGTATTTTATAGAAGCATCTGCCAATGCTAAAAGGTTTATAGAGACTATATTAGTCTTAACAGAAAAAAGTAACCAATAACACTAGAAAAGTATGTGTAGGTTGCACTATCCTCTAACGGCAAATGATAAGAGAAATATATGAGCAAGTTCATCTTACCCATAGGTATAAACAATAAAATCACAGCTTTCCTCACAATTTCTATAACTCTAAAATATTCTGAGTCATGGTTCAGGCTTTTTTTTTTAAATAAAGTTTCAAGTATTATACCACTTTTCCCTAAAATTTTAAGCTTACCTTTAGACACACAATAATTAGGATGCTAAAGTCAAATGATACTGTATTTCATGCAGATAGTATTTTTATTCTACTGTACTGTACTTTATATCATTTTAATTGCAAGACAAAGGATTGAGTTTAATTATTCATGACAAACGTGGGCTATCCTTTAAATGGCTATATCTCAAAAATACTTATAAACACTAAAGTACTACTCTTAAAACCAACAAATGTTTTCTAGCATAAAGATGGTTACAATAACACC
>SJYW01015301.1:565659-587040 GCA_006410735.1 Raphicerus campestris
TCTTAAAACCAACAAATGTTTTCTAGCATAAAGATGGTTACAATAACACTTACCTCAGTCTTTTTACTAATGTGATCTGTAAACAGACAAAAACAATAGTGAGACTTCACTGAAGGACATTAACATACAAAATATTTCAATATGTACAAAATATTTAAACTAAGTTATTGAAAATAATTTCAAAATTATAAGAGTTACACCAGGCTTCCCTGGTGGCTCAGCAGTGAAGAATCCGCCTACATCCCTGAATCAAGAAGATCCCCTTTAGAAGGAGATGGCAACTCACTCCAATATTCTTGCCTGGGAAATTCCATGGACAGAGAAGCCTGGTGGGCTACAGTCCATGGAGTCGCAGAAGAGCTGGATATAACTTAGCGACTGAACAACAATAAGAGTTACAGAAGTCATTTGGGGGTTGCCTGGGACTCACACTAGATTAACTTTTCTAGGAATAAGATGTTAAAATTTACCATATAATTACTAATTTGCTCAACTTAAGGATTCATATCCCACTAAATGCCACCCATACCAAGGGGTATTATTAAATTCTGAACATTTGAATTTCATATATTTTAGATTTGTTGTTTCACGTAATTATTTTTTGGGGGGGAGTACCTGAAGGGAGGTAAACATGTCTAAAATCAAATCACAGTGTAAAGATTGTACAGACTAATGCCTTTGTGGGATAAAAAGTAGAATAGTAATTTGTGTCCTATAAAACTATTAGCTAGGTTTTTTTAATTTTAAAACTACATATTATAGTGATAATACTGTGAAAAAATCCTAAAAATTAATGTATATTTATGTTGACACAACTATATCAAAATTAAACCACTGACTTAGTAACAACATGGTATTTCTGGGAAATGATTACAAGGAAGACACAGGGAATCCACATAGACAAAAGGTTGAAATTAATAGGTAGCAAGTGTTATTTAAATTGGAGATGATCGAGGTATCTAATATTTAACAATGCTTCTCAGGCACAGTAGAAACTTTCCATTCTCAAGAACTAAAAATAATTTAACAGCATAGTTTCTTATGAGAAATCTATTTGCAAATCTAAAAGCTGGGTCCAATGCTCTAAAGCATCCACTAATCAGAATAGAATCCATAAACCCATTAATGTCAAAGTCGTGTTTCAGGTCAAACTACCAAATCCTGATAGGCTACTCAGTCATTCTTCTTGCATGTTCTACTTACTATTCAAAGTGAAGCCAGAAACCCAAGGAAGAACCATGATAGTGTTTATCATGTTTTGAAATAGCTGTGCAGCCTGCCTTTAACAATATCATACTAATGTCATTCTCAACTCTTCTAATAAATTTTACATACTATTTATAGTTTTAAAAAACATTCTTTTCATATCTTTGCCTAGTTTATAATGACATAACTCTTACATAAAATCATTCTTACTAAAATTGGAAATTTAACATGTATCTGTTTTTTTAACCCCAAAACTTAAAGTTTAAAGATTTAAGATCTTAAAGACTTTAAGAAAAGACTTTAAGATTTAAAGTCTTAACCTTAAAGTCACTTAAAGTGACTTAATCAGAAAAGTCAGCTACAGGAAAAACTTTTCTCATCCTTAAATGTAAACAATGCAATCCTCTCAACTTATTCCTAACTTCACGGACTACAAGGAAATCCAACCAGTCCAACCTAAAGGACATCAGTCCTGGGTGTTCACTGGAGGGACTGATAAAGCTGNTTTCTCATCCTTAAATGTAAACAACGCAATCCTCTCAACTTATTCCTAACTTCACGGACTACAAGGAAATCCAACCAGTCCAACCTAAAGGACATCAGTCCTGGGTGTTCACTGGAGGGACTGATAAAGCTGAAACTCCAATACTTTGGCTACCTGATGCGAAGAGCTGACTCATTTGAAAAGACCCTGATGCTGGGTAAAGACTGAGGGCAGGAGGAGGAGGGGATGACAGAAGATCAGATGGTTGGATGGCATCACCAACTTGATGGACATGGGTTTGGGTGAACTCCGGGAGTTGGTGATGCACAGGGAGGCCTGGCATGCTGCGGTTCATGTGGTCGCAAAGAGCTGGACACGACTGAACGACTGAACTGAACTCACAGACAGGCTTGTTTCTAAAAACAGTGAATTTTTTTTTTAATATATTACTGTTATGGTCTTACTAATCCTCATTGACGGTTTCCCTGGTGGCTTAGATGGTAAAGAATCTGCCTCTAATGCAGGAGATCTGGGTTTGATCCCCAGGTTGGGAAGATCCCTTGGAAAAGGGAATAGCAACCTACCGCAGAGTCGGACACGACTGAACAACTTCACCTACTATTCTCTGCCTGCAGAATTCCATGGACAGAGGAGCCTGGTGGGCTACAGTCCACAGGATGACCAATGTATTAAGTTTAAATTCATAAGTGTCAAATTGACTTCAAGATCAATGAACAAACAGCTGTTCATTTTGTCAGCAACTACTCTTATTTTTCTTTGACTATAATTCCCTGCAATACAGTTGGACCTTGCTGTTTATCTGTTCAGCAACTGTTTTTCGATTGGTGTAAGCATGGCTTATTGTTATTTAGTTGTTAAGTTGTGTCTAACTCTTTTGCAACCCCATGGACTGTAGTTTACCAGGCTCTTCTGACCATGGGATTCTCTAGGCAAGATTACAGGAGTGGGTTACCATTTCCTTCTTCAGGGGATCTTTCCAACTCAGGGATCGAACCCATGTCTTCTGTGTCTCCTGCACTGGCAGGCAGATTCTTTTCCACTGCACCACCTGGGAAGCCCCCTATTTCTGGTCTAGTGTAAGTCAAATTACTTTATGTGTAAGGACAATAACATGTTTCAAGATGACTCAATACTACAAATATCAATTTTTATTTTCAATGAATTTTAGAAAAGGGGCAAATTCAGAAATACAGAAAGATAAATTCTTAACTGAAATTTTATGAGGTTTTAATGACTGTCTTTAAATCACTTTAACCCCCAAATAGTTTATTTCCAAGCAGGTTTACATGTTTTACATTCTAAGTAACATATTAATGAAACAATCTTAGTTTAAAAATTAGAAAGGTACTTAAGTATACAAAGACTCAGAATAGTTTCTCTGGCTTAATAGATTTTGTACATATATTACCTTCAGATTGAAACTCTTTTAGTGATATTGTGAGAGGTTTGTCTTTTCCCTGATGAGTCTTTCTTTTGTCTTTTTTATTCATAACCTTTGACTGAGTCGATGCATTTTCAGCATTTTCATATTCCTAAAAAAAATTACCAACAATAATTAAGCTTGGTTTACACCAGTAAAATCAATTCACCAATATGCAATATGTTTCTTAAAGTTATATTTTTAAAGATAAGAGGCAAATAAAAAATCAAAACAGAGGCTAGCCAAACTGTATAAAAAGTTACCTGTTTACGGATATACTTAATCTTTTAATCTTTTGCCTATTAAACACTAAAATAAAAATTAAAAGCTATACCTTGATCTATAACTCTGAGTTGCTCATCCTCTTCTTCATTTCAGGATCAAAGTTAACACAATAATCTAGGGTCAATTTCCTTTCTCAAACAAACTGAAATCTGGCTTCTGCTAGTCTCTGACACTAAAATTAAAGTCAGCCTCCTGGTGGCTCAGATGGTAAAGAATCTGCCTGCAATGCGGGAGACTCAGGTTCCATCTCTGGGTTGGGAAGATTCCCTGGAGAAAGGAATGGCAATCCACTCCAGTATTCTTACCTGGAGAATTCTATGGACGGAAGCTACAGTCCATGAGGTGGCAGAGTCAGACACAACTGACCAACTCACACTTTCAGTTTTCTTTTTCAAAGCCAAATCCAAAGACTTTTTTTTTAAGCATCTCTTGGTTTCCTCAATACGCTTCTGACTATGCTTATTTCTCCTTCACTGGTTTCTCTTTTCCCAACTACGTTCTTTAAAATGCAGCTGCTGTTCACCATTATTCCATTCTTAACCTATCTTCATATCCTTTATACCTGTTGTTCCTCAAATTCAAAATTTAAAGTTCTATCTGATGACTTGTGTATGTACAGACAACTCATATGGAATGTTCAATAAACACCTACAAACTAAGCATGTTGAAATCCTAGTGAGTGAGTACCAATGTCACCATCATTACATTGTCTAGGCTAGAAATCTCAGTGATCCTTGCCTATTCTTCCTTTATATTTTATGTGCAAATTAGTTACTAGGTCTTATTGAGTTTATCTCCTAAAGAGCTCTTAAATCTATTCTCTTTCATTCATCCTCAGCAGGGAAGTTCAGTTCAGTTCAGTCACTCAGTAGTGTCTGACTCGTTGCAACCCCATGGAGTTCATACTTTGTCATTTCCCTTGCCTTCTTTAACTTGACATTACAATACTCCCTAGTTTTAGCCCCACCACTCATCTTCTACACTGTTATAGCATGAGTTTCTAAAATGAAAACCTGAAATCTAAAAGTTAAAAATATTCAACAGCTCTCTCCCAACAAATGCGTAAAAGTCAATCTCCTAAGTCTGCACACAATGTTTATAGTGTATTCTGGAGGCAGTATCTCCAGCAACTCTAGGTACTAAATTATAGTTTTTCAAAATGCTACTCTTTCACATGTATACANCCTAGTTTTAGCCCCACCACTCATCTTCTACACTGTTATAGCATGAGTTTCTAAAATGAAAACCTGAAATCTAAACGTTAAAAATATTCAACAGTTCTCTCCCAACAAATGCGTAAAAGTCAATCTCCTAAGTCTGCACACAATGTTTATAGTTTATTCTGGAGGCAGTATCTCCAGCAACTCTAGGTACTAAATTATAGTTTTTCAAAATGCCACTCTTTCACATGTATACGTACAAGATATATACTCACCTCTCCTTCCTTGAGAATGCCTTTCTCTTGCCTACTGATGAACTTTTAATACATCAAGTAAGACTCCTCTTTAAGAACCTTTTCCTAAGATATCCTGCCATCCTAAGATATCCTGTCACAATATGGATAGACCTTGATAACATTATGCTTAGTGAAATAAGTTACAGAAAGAGAAGTACTGAATGATATCACTTATATGAGGAATCTTTTTTAAAAAAATAAAGTCAAACCTATTAAAAAAGAGTAAAAGTAGTTACCAGGGGATGATAAGGTGAGACCAATGGTGTTTAACTATATAAACTTATAATGAGTAATAAATAAACCACAGAGATCCAATGCAAGGTATAATGAATAAAAATCAATAATACTATATACTACAACACTATCATATGATAAATATCACTTCACTGGCAATCATACTACAATATACAAATATATCAAACTAACACACTATACATCTTATATTTACATACTGTAACACTTCAGATTTATCAAACAAAAAAAGAATCCTTTCCTAAAATTCACCCCCATCAAAAGCACAGAAAATTCTATCTTACTAATTCTCACTGCAATGAAAACATAAAATCTCTCAATATTATACACTACAATTATATGTGTGTCCCTCACTTCACTCCTTCTACTAAATTCAATAGCTTGGACCATGTCTCTATCTTTGTACTGCATTCCTAGCAATTTTTGACTATTCAAAAAAATATTTGGTGAGTGAGTGACAGGATAGAAAATGCCATCCCACACTTCAGCTATTACGAAAACCTTTAGGCTAAAATAATCATAGTTATTTGATTGGAATACTGACTTAATATCTACATCAGTGTAATTACATCAAACTAGCCATTGCATGGGGCTTCCCTCGTGGCTCAGCAGTAAAAAATGTGCCAGCAGTGCAGGAGACCTGGGTTTGATTCCTGGGTCAGGAAGATACCCTGGAGGAAGGTATGGCAACCCACTTCAGTATTCTTTCCCAGAGAATCGCATGGACAGGGAAGCCTGTCCACAGGCTATAGTCCATACGGCAGCACAGGGCTGGACACAACTGAAGCAACTAAGTAGCAGCAGCAGCAGCCATCACACAGAAGAGGAGTTTGACCATTCTCCGAGAATCATAATAGTCTGATAAAACCTGCGCTTTTAGGTACCAGGCCTATGACTGCCTCAAAAAAACTGGCTGGGAGCATTTTTACCAATACCATCTACTCTACTCCTCTTCTAAAGGTATGGCTAATCCTTTTAGCTTTAGAATGTAGATATATATTTAACAACAAATCATTACTGTAAGATAATATTCTATTTGATAAATTTTGTCTTCGAACCGAGCAAGTCAGGAGGATTTTTCCAGTGTAATCTGGAAGTTCATTTAAATGATTAAATCATAGTAAAGCTAGCTGAATCCACTTTTGTAATTGCCAGCTTTGTGTCTAAATGAACAAATAACAGTAAGGATTAGAGTTATTCTTATCCCAGATAATACAAATAGGGACATGAAAAATGAAACTAACACACACAGTGTACCAAGTCCAGTCTAATGGCAACTTTCATCCTCTTCCCTTGAGCTACAAATAAATAGCAAAATCATCTACTGTAAATGTTCACTCCTCTACACCCTTCAGGTTGACTGAAGGAGTTAAGTGTTTACGGTGATATAGTCCAAAGGCCCTTAAGCCCAAAGGCCATTTATGATCAACCACTAAGTAACCACTGCTACTGCTGCTACCGCTAAGTCACTTTAGTCGTGTCCGACTCTGTGTGACCCCAGAGATGGCAGTCCACCAGACTCCTCCGTCCCTGGGATTCTCCAGGCAAGAACACTGGAGTGGGTTGCCATTTCCTTCTCCAATGCAGAAAAGTGAAAAGTGACAGTGAAGTCGCTCAGTCGTGGCCGACTGTTAGCAACCCCATGGACTGCAGCCTACCAGGCTACTCTGTCCATGGGATTTTCCAGGCAAGAGTACTGGAGTGGAGTGGGGTGCCATTGCCTTCTCCGCTAAGAAACCACAAGTTGAATAAATTTTACAGACCAAAAAAAAATTACCAATGTATGCAAAAGACTAAAATGTTAAACAATATGGAGATAATATAAATGCTTGATTTAAATACAGAAAATAGAAACAAATGCTACTTTTTGCTTAAATATCCCTGCAGTTACAAGCTATATCATGCATTTCAACACAAAGCCCAATATCAAAGCTTAGTGATAAATGCTAAATTCACAAGGTCAAATTATCAGAAACGTCCTCTCATTTACTTTAACTACAGTGTATCTTCAGTAGAGGGTCTTTTAATGGATGCCCCTGTATACAGAGTTACTCAAATTTTTAAATCTTAACTATTTTCTATGTTCATTTAAAATAAGTAAATCATCTGCTATTCATTTCCTCTCTCCCTTTCATCGTGAGTGGAGAAATTTCTTAACTAAACATTCCAAATCACCAGACAAAGCTTAGTACACATGTTTGTGGTATCTCTCAAAACTTGAGGAGAATCTCATAAAAACTTTATGTTAATACTTTGATACAAGGATAGATTTTTACAACAGACTTTAAAGGAGAACTTTTATACAAAATTTAGGAAGGCTGGTTCAAACTTTTGACGACTTAAAATATCTACATCAATAAATGTGTAAATACCTTTTTGTGTTCTTCATATTCTAATTTACTCAGCAACAATGCCTTTTCAAGATCTGCTTCAAACATTTCAGATGTCAACTAAAAGTAAAAAGTTTCACAAAAATAAACAGATATAGCATTATACGACAACAGTGAAATAACCATGATAATATATACAGAATAAGAAAACAAATACTTTAAAAAACAGTTGGGTTCTCCAAAGTTATCCATATCAAAGTAGAAAACTCCATGTTTTATAGATGATACCAAAGGAAAAACTTACAATTTTGATATTTTTACTTCCTCATTGCCAATTATCTGTTGTGTAACACAATCTTTTTACTCTAATAAAAAAAAAAATCCTACAAAGAAATTGACACTATAACAGATGTCAAAGATAGTATCTAGTTTTGGAGACAGAAAATATGTTACTAAAAACAAATAAGAATACTAAAAACTCAATAAGCACTATAAAACATACCATATCCTTAATATAGACTAATTTGCAGGTACAGAACCTTTAAATAAGGTGACCAATTGTTTTGGCATATGCCTGATGTTACAGAAAAATTACAGTGCATCTTTTTACTGTTTTCTTTTTATTCCTTTTGTATGACTGGTCTACCTTTAAAGTCTTCTAATACTACTATAGTAAAATGATTCTTTGTGATCTGTATCTTTTGGTTCCTCTTTCTCACCACTCAGTCTCACCTTAACCTCTGACAATCCAGCTCCTGCCACCTCCAATCAAGTTAAAGACTAAGACTTACTTTTCCTAACTGTCCGATGGAACTGGTACCGTAGCTCAATGAGACTTTGTGTTGTCTACCTTTGGAGGTAAGGTATGCAGCTCAATATAGGATAGCTACAACAGGACAACAGTAAACTATCCTGGATTTGTTTACATGTATGTGTCAACTTATTCATACCATATAATAAAAACATAACTTCAATGGGCATTGCTTTTAATCTGTCCACAATACCTTCCTTCATTCCTTTGAATAACAACACTTCAATCCAGTGTCCTGGGATTCTGGCAAGAGAGTCACCACCTGATTCTTTATACCACTCACTAGCATACCCACAAACACCCCAGCTGCCATTGCAACCACCAATAGGATGGGAGCAAAGGACCGAGCTATTTTTGTTCTCTTGGGAAATAAATTTTGAGAACAAACACAAAGTAAGTAGGGTTCAATCAGCAGATTATAGCCTCTAAAAGTGAGTATACTAGCTCTACTAGTTCATGCCTAAGAGCACCCCAGAATTTCTTAGTTTTCCTCTTTTCCAAGGTCTCAGTGTTTAGGTTTTTAATTCAAATCTGTTAATTAGTATCATTTATCAAATTATTTTTTGCCAAAGTTACTCAGAATTGTTTCTGCTGCTTAACAATTTTAAAAAACTGAATTAAAACAGAAACCAGTTCCTAAAAGGAGTAATCTTTTTCAAAGAGATACCTTGAAAATTAGAAAAATGTTAACACTGGACATCAGGACCTGATAAACCATTTATTTCTAATCAGTGTTATCCCTTTGAAAGTATCTCACCCAACCCTCTACTAAGACAACAAAAAGACAGAGGAAACTAGGTTTACCACAAAAAATTGATCTAACTCAGAGAAAAATACAATTAGAATTAAAATCATAAATAAGGGCATAGAGAAATTCTCATTAATTCCCAAGTGAATTGTACATACTTTTCTAAGGAATAACTTAAAGAACTGAAGAATTACTTGAATCTAAATGAATAATGATCAGGAAAAAGTAACCTTTCTTAAAGGTTAACTTTTTATACTTTATTATATGTGTTTAAAGAATATACAGTTAAAAGGTAATAAGAAATTGGTTGGATTCATGTTGTTGTTGTAGTTGTCCAGTCACTAAGCCATGTCCAACTCATTGTGACCCCATGAACTGCAGGATGCCAGGCTTCCCTGTTCTTCACCATCTCCCAGAGTTTGTTCAAATTCATATTCATTGAGGTGGTGATGCCATCCAACTATTTCATTCTGTTGCCCTCTTCTCCTGTCTTCAGTCTTTCCCAGCATCAGGGTCTTTTACAGCGCAGTTGGGTCTTCACATCAGCAGCCAAATCACTGGAGTTTCATCAGCTTCAGTATCAGTCCTTCAGTGAATATTCAGGGTTGATTACCTTTAAGATTCACTGGTTTGATCTCTGTGCTGTCCAAGGGATTCTCAAGAGTCTTCTACAGCACTAGAGTTCAAAAGTATCAAACCTTAGGCACTCAGCCTTCTTTGTGATCCAATTCTCATACCCTTACGTGACTACTGGAAAAACCATAGCTTTGATTATGCNATGCAGTTGGGTCTTCACATCAGCGGCCAAATCACTGGAGTTTCATCAGCTTCAGTATCAGTCCTTCAGTGAACATTCAGGGTTGATTACCTTTAGGATTCACTGGTTTGATCTCTGTGCTGTCCAAGGGATTCTCAAGAGTCTTCTACAGCACTACAGTTCAAAAGTATCAAACCTTAGGCACTCAGCCTTCTTTGTGATCCAATTCTCATACCCTTATGTGACTACTGGAAAAACCATAGCTTTGATTATGCAGACCTTTGTCGACAAAGTGATGTCTCTGCTTTTTAATATGCTGTCTAGGTTTGTCATAGCTTTTTTCCCAAGGAGCAAATATCGTTTCATTTCATGGCTGCAGTCACCGTCGGCAGTGATTGTGGACCTCAAGAAAATAAAACCTGTCTCTGTTTCCATTTTCCCCTCTTCTATTTGGCATGAAGTGATGGGACTGGATGCTCTGATCTTAGTTTTTTGAATGTTGAGTTTCAAGCCAGAGTTTTCACTCTCCTCTTTCACCTTCATCAGGAGGCTATTTAGTTCCTCTTCACTTTCTGCCATTAGAGCGGTATCATCTGCATATCTTATGTTAATGACATGGATTCATGTTAGTATCACACAAAAAACGGAAATTTATATCAATCTTTCCACCAAAACACGAAGCAAACAGAGTATAAAATATTTCAATATAATTAGAGCACAGCAAATGTAACCCCATAGAAAAAGTAACAAAACTATTTAAATTTATTCTGAGCAAAGTTGTTTTAATTTACCACCATGCTATTAATCCGTATTAATGACATTTAAAATTTACAGAAAAGGCATTTAAGATTATTTCCAGTATGTCACATATTCTGACTAATATTCCAAAAATAAATCCCTGGGCAAGAGAAGAGGTGATGAAGGTGGGAGTCCTGTAAGATGTCATTATTCTTTTTCATATTATCTCATATAACTTAAGTATATAGGTAGCTGATTCTAAGAGCATGATAAAAATGAATGAAATGGAACTTTTAAAAGTAAAAAATATGGCTCTCCTAAACATTTGATTCTAAATATAATGGTTTAGAGCTTACATTTACCTTTTAATTATTAACAAAAACTAGTATATAAGGAAATACAATTAGGATAAAATGATTTAAATTTCAGCTTAGCTTTATGAAACTACAAAAAACTTATGTCACTATATGATCAATTAGTTTATAAGGATTCATAGAGAACCTTCTATGTGCTTTGCCTGTAGGCCATAAAGAAGCATAAACTTGGCTTTTGCCCTCAAAGCGTTTCTACCTCAGTTGGAAACAGAAAACTTACGCATATGACACACAGAGAACAGAATAAGATATTAAAAGTGCTACAAAAGTTGAGGGAAAAAAGGTAAACAAGAACAAAGAAGCATACACAAAAGAAACTATTAAGTTGGTCCTTAAAGGATAGATATCATTTGGATAGGTAGAAAAGGAATAAAAGTATTTTAGGAGCAAACAGTCATCTGAACAAAAGTATGATATTAAGAACAGACACATCAAGGGATACATGATAAAAGATGAATTCTATGAAATACAAGAGGAATGTGAAAAAAACACAGGCTTTGAGAGATCACACAGGTGGATGATTTAAATTTCTCCTCTACCCATGCTAGTTGTGACATGGGGCAAGTTACATTCTTCTGTGAATTTCAAGTTTGCTGCTGCTGCTGCTGCTGCTGCTGCTGCCAAGTCACTTCAGTTGTATCTGACTCTGTGTCATAAATGGCAGCCCACCAGGCTCCCCCGTCCCTGGGATTCTCCAGGCAAGAACACTGGAGTGGGTTGCCATTTCCTTCTCCAATGCATGAAAGTGAAAAGTGAAAGTGAAGTCGCTCAGTCGTGTCGGACTCCTAGCGACCCCATGGACTGCAGCAAACCAGGCTCCTCCATCCATGGGATTTTCCAGGCAAGAGTACTGGAGAGGGCTGCCATTGCCTTCTCAGGAATCTCAAGTTTATTTATACATAAAAAGAAAACGGAAATACCTACCTTGCAGGGTACTTTTAAAAATTTAAAGCTATAATATATGTAAAGTACCTAGTACAGTGCCTACCTTGCACAAGAGTTGCACACAGTAAATTAGAATTCCTCTTCTCTATGCTGGAGAACAGTAGAAAATAAGATTGCTTAGGCAGGTAAAATTGGATTCCAGACACTCCCTAAAAACTAGGGATTCAGGATAGATGAAAGAGGAACACTGATAAGAGTGATTTTAAAGAAATAAACTGGCATATTAGGAGAATGAAAACTTAGAATCAATGGGTCTGGCTAAACTACTGCAGTCCCAGCATACAGAAACCTGGACCTGACCACAGCAATGCAGGATACAAAGAACACCATTTCTCAGCAAAGCATGACCAAGTTTTAGAACACTGATTAAATATGAAGAATGAAAGAAGGATGAATCAAAAACAAGATTTTTGATTCCATATAACAGGGAGAAAGGTAGCACAAAGCTACAATATCAGGAAAAAGAAAGAAAACATGATTCCAAATTCCCTAAAGTTGTCTAAATTAGAGAATTAACCATAAGACTGCTATAAATGTAGTTTTCAATGTAATTAATTATCAGTACATGCAGTGGTAGAACTGAGAGGGGAAAAAAGTTTGGGCCTGAAAGACAGATACTGGATAAGAAAATGCAAATAAAAACTATGATTCTTAAAAAGTACCTTATATGTAAGTTTGCAAGTTGAGAGCTGCTCATCATTTTCTTTGTACCCATGGGAAGAGGATGAAAGGAAGAAAAAAGAGAAAATGACCCTAAAATGCCTACAGGATTGGAGAAGATACTTACAAATGTGTCCAAGATGGAGTACTCCAGAATCCCTTACTCTTGGCTTCCTTCATGCCTCCTATCCCTATCCAGTAGTAAACCATTTTTTTTGTGTGTATTTAAATAAACCTATAGGCTCAAGGGTTTATGATCAGTTAAAGAGTATGAAAAACTGATGAAAAATGAGGACAGTAAATATTTTAGGACTACATTTTTAAAAGTTTGCAAATCAAAGTACCATAAATATTTTACTCACTTTAAATCCAAGCAAAACAAATCCCAAATGAAGAGTTAATTTCTAGTTCTCATAGGCATCATGGGAACAGGGTTATTGCAGAACACAGGACATAATTCTGAGAACATTTAACACTTGCAACCAAGTGTTTAGCCACAGTAGCAGTAGTGCCCTCTGCTCCTCTAACTCAATGATTTTCAAAATGTAGAAAGCAGAATTATTTCCCAGAAAACTTCAAATAATCTTATTGAACGTTATGATTTTAAAAGTTGTCAATATTCTGCAAAAACTATGTGTTCATACTAATGATCATGTTCTGTTCAAGTCGGCTAACACACCTTCATATTTTCTGAGTGCTGTTTACATTTACTAAGTTGAGTGCTTTAATTATATATCAAAGAAATAAAAATAGTTCGCTGATTCATGGAAGGATTAAAAGTAGCAATGAAAGTAGCAAATAATACAACTCATAAAAACAGCATTAATTTTAAAAATGAACAGGACTCTAGTAAGTGAATACAGAATATAAATCTGTATGTGTCAGGACAAAAGTGGTATCATATAAGCAGCTAAAAGGAAAATAATAGAAAATTAAAATACCAAAATTAAGAGCCTCTTAATGAAGGTGAAAGAGAAGAGTGAAAAAGCTGGCTTTAAACTTAACGTTCAAATAACTAAGACTATGGCATCCAGTCCCATCACTGTAAGGCAGATAGGTAAAACACAGAAACAGTGACAGACTTTATTTTCTTGAGCGCCGAAATCACTGCAGATGGGGACTGCAGCCACAAAATGAAAAGACATTTGCTCCTTGGAAGAAATGCTATGACAAACCTAGATAGCATATTAAAAAGCAGAGACAGTACTTTGCCGACAAAGGTCCATATAGTCAAAGCTATGGTTTTTCTAGTAGTCATGTATGGATGTGAGAATTGGATCATAAAGAAGGCTGAGCACCAAAGAATTGATGCTTTTGAACTGTGGTGCTGGAGAAGACTCTTGAGAGTCCCTTGGAGAGCACAGAGATCAAACCAGTCAATCCTAAAGGAAATCAATCCTGAATATGCACTGGAAGGACAGATGCTGAAGCTCCAATACTTTGGCCACTGATGTGAAAGGCCAACTCACTGGAAAAGACACTGATGCTGAGAAAGGCTGACAGCAGAAGGAGAAGAGGGCAACAGAGGATGAGATGGTTGGATGAACATGAGTTTGTGCAAACTCAGGGTGATAGTGAAGGACAGGGAAGCCTGGCATATTGAAGTACACAGTGCTGCAAACAGTCAGACACAACTTAGCGACTGAATGACAACAAAGACCAAATACTTGACATTTCAATTTACTGAACCATCAGTCTATTTGTTCCTAGTTTTCTGCTATAAAATATGGTCATACCAGTGACCTACAGATATAGTTTTTGTTTCACTTTCAAAGTGCAGTGACCTGTATGAGTTTTTCCAAAACAAGTACCAAGTAATGCTTTGGAGAACAAAAGTGATGAATTTTGTTGCTAAAGAAAAATTTAAAAAACAAAAAACACAAAGAGCACTCTTCCTATAGTGAAATCAAGTGCAAGTCAAACTATTACCAAGAGACTTATTGTACCAGCCACAAGGTTAATGAGAAATATCACTCTCACAAACAAAAAAAGAGAACAAGATACTGGCAAAACGCCTTTATCAGGTGGACTAGAGGATGCAATGTGAGAAAACAATTAGCTATGCACATGCTAGCAGACATTTCACTTCAGAGTTGGACAAAACCAGTGATATGTGGGATCTGAATCAATACAACAGGAGAAAGAAATATATAGAATCTGATCTATTTTTCATTCAACATCCATTAGAAGAAATTCTATTATTTTTGAACCATGATGTAAAATTTTAAAAAGGTAACACTGGAATCAGCACTGTGTATGCTTAAGTCACTTCAGTCGTGTCAGACTGTGGGGCTCTATGGACTGTAGTCCACATAACGTTAACTGCCACCTCAACTTTTGTAAAATATTCTATCTCCTTGGTTTTTATTAAAACAAAAAATAAGTGCTGTCTAAAATAAATTTCTGTTCCCTGTAACAAATCTTTTTCAAACTACACTTTCACTTTGGACATTAAGTACAATGTTCTCCTTTTATGTGGCAGAAATTTTTCTTCCGTTGACATGAGATTAAGATCCAGTGCTTGCTCCTAAGTAGATGTAATGGATGTTTCTTTACTGTCTATCTTGTTGCTGTTTAACACAGCTCTCAGATTTTATGCCGAGGCTTAGTTGATGTAAATTTATGTTATCACTTTGACGATTTAGGAGTAAGAAACTTTGTCTTGGTATTACTCTTCTGTATTTAAAATAAATAGTCATATAACAGACAAGATTTCTATATCCAGCTTTTCAATTGGCTCAGTTTGAATGTCATTCTTTTGGCAATGGATATNGTAAGAAACTTTGTCTTGGTATTACTCTTCTGTATTTAAAATAAATAGTCATATAACAGACAAGATTTCTATATCCAGCTTTTCAATTGGCTCAGTTTGAATATCATTCTTTTGGCAATGGATATACAGTTTCCCCAAAACCATTTGCTATAAAGACGTACATGGAGTTTCTCACACTGCTGTTGCCCTGTGTGAAGAATACCCACCACAACTGCACGCCTTCTGCCTACTACAGTCAGTCTAGTCTGGTCTCTGTTTTTAAAATCTATTATTCCACACAGTAAAACAGATTCCAAGTGGTATACCGTCTATCAGTTCCAGAGCTTGCCTTATCTTTTCTTTACTTATCAGTGTAATTATCCCAGGAACTACGCTACTTCCCAGGACTTTGATTATTTTCCTACAAGTCAGACTTCCAAATAAGGTACCAGGTTTTCCTAAGTGACCCATCAATAGTATATCTAGTAGAAATTCCTCAAAGTTCCTCAGCCTTGGATGACATTTTTAGATAGGGTTAGGGCCAAGTTAACTATTTCTTTTTCCTAATTACCTGGTCATTTTGGCAGTAATCAATGGGGGCAGGAAGAAAGGCAATAAATATCTGTTCTTAAGTTTCCATATTACATCGAATTTATTTTGATGCAGAATTGAGCAGTTTTCCTTTATTAATTTTCCAGTGCCCCTTGGGCCACTAGGAGAAATTCTCTCTGGTGAAGACACTGGCAAATTCTATTACTGTCTAAATAAGTGTATCATTAATAATACTTTTAAACTAGAATAAAATGTCATAATGAATGCTGCAAAAGGAAAAAAAGAATCAAATAATCCCCCTAAAATAAGACAATTTATCCAGTTTACCAGTGCCTTGAAATATCATTTTTGCACAGCTCCAGTGTAATAACAAATGCTTATAATGATGAGCCTGAGGCACTACAAATTTCTATAGAAAATGTTATAATTAACACAGCTTATGTTAAGAGCATGGTTTAGTATAGTTTAATTCTTTTAAAACTGAAACTCAAGCACAATAGGTATAGCCACTCCATTAAGCCAAACATCTGCTAAAATAATATTTATTTCCAACAGAGCAAATGACAGTTTAACAGATAAGAAAATAACTATTCATTTTTCATACATACAGCATCTCCTAGAGTACATTCCAAATTTAGTATGTCATCTTCCTGAATGCCACAAACACAAAAAGAAGCTGATTGGTTTTATTAAATTATCTCTTTGATTTGCTTATTAATGACATTTATTTAATAGAGGCATAAAAGAAGAAAACATTGCGTAAATAGGTTTAAAAAAAGAAACGTCACAAACTATTTTACAACAAGACTGAAAAGGAAAAGTTTCCCCTCAAAGTTTTTCTTCTTTAAACAAAGCTGTCACTGAGTATTTCTAGTTAGTATTGGTCTTACAAATTTGATTTTCTTTAAATAATTTAATCCTATTTTTCTACCTTCTCTATCTCTATCTCATTTGAAAAAAGGCAGATGAAGTAAAAACTCAGAAAATAACTGTTTGAAACTAACAAACTAACAAAAATAATAAATGTATCTATCTGCTTTCCTAGTTAGATAAAACCCAGAACCTCTTATTAAAAGTAGCATACGCATGTGAGTTAATCAGAACCTGTCTCTTATACACATCTCCTACAGATATAGTTTTTGTTTCACTTTCAAAGTGCAGTGACCTGTATGAGTTTTTCCAAAACAAGTACCAAGTAATGCTTTGGAGAACAAAAGTGATGAATTTTGTTGCTAAAGAAAAATTTAAAAAACAAAAAANATGGCTGGATACACTGCTATCTAAAAAATACAAAAATTCACTGGAAACTAAAGCAAGACAACTTAATTTACTTAGCTGTACCTGCTCATCTCTTTGTCTCCACTCTTGCCAATTTTCTTCTCGTGAATCCTTCTGTACTGGGTTTGGTAATGAAAGCTCATGTTGAGCATTACAAATGGCATGGGAGGATTTCTGTGGAATTTTCTTAAAAGCAAGATTCCTGAGCTATGGAAAAAAACAAACCAAAAAAATTATTAAATTCAGTTTACCAATACTGGGATACTAGTGATTTTTTTGGAAGCTAAGAAATCAACATTTTTATACTTCTAAATATTCATTATGCTAACTCACAAAGTCACTATGTGAACTTTTGTAATCTTTGTAGAATTTCACCAGCATTTGTGAAAATTTTGATGGATTTCTAGATAAAATTAGTAAGTAAAAATGGATTATACTCTATTATACCACCATTTGAACCAATTTAATGATCCTGGTTTACTAAAGTGTTTATAGGAATAGAGAACAGGATAACAAGTATGCTCTTAAAATACAAAACAATAAGGTTCAGTAAGATTAAACTTTAATGGCTTATAAATTTAAAAGTTTAAACAGTGAGAGAAGATAGCTTGAGGAACTCTAGCAACTACTTTGCTAGTCCTGAAAAATACAGAGCCTACAACTAGCAATATATGGTTAGGAAAATACTCTAATTGGTTACAACAGTCCAGTGGGGAAAAAGGACAAATCAAAAAGGTCTGTCTTAGGTGATACAGATTGCTCTACATTAGTAAGTTTGAGGAACTTTAAAATATGATGTCAAGAGACAGAGCAGTTCAAACATTCATGCCCCATGATTATCTCATTATAGATGTCTGCTGTTTACATTTAATGTAGAATACTGAGCTTCTAATGCAGCAAACATTAGCATCTATCTACCCTAACAATGTTTGCAAGGTAAAAAGTTCCAGTGAGAACAGATGCTAATGTTGTTCCTCTTATATTGTAAAGACTGTAGCAGTTTCCTCTGTATCTCTAAAAGGGAAAAAAAAACAAAACTTGTGATCTAATAGCTTTAAAGATTTTTCCAATAAAAGCAATGAATAAGTTTTTCAAAAAATACAGGGCCTAGCCCACAAAGTAACATAATGAATTAAAACTGTACTGGTCAAGCCACTCCCAAAAGTAAGATTAATCTGAGACACAGAGGTTGAAACAGGGAGAAAAGTACTGAGAGCCTATTATGGATTAAATTGTATTCCCTCAAAAAAGATGTTGTAGGCCTAACTCTTGCTGTCTGTGAATATGACCTCATTTAGAAAAAGGATCTTTACAAATATAATCAAGTTAAGGTTAAAACTGAATTAGGCTGGGCCCTAGTGAATGAAAGGTATAGACAATGAATGAAAGGTATAGACAAAGATATACCAAGCCATACAAAGCCAAGGAACACTGAGGACTGACAGCTACCATAAGAAGCTAGGAAGAGGAGAAANAGGCTGGGCCCTAGTGAATGAAAGGTATAGACAATGAATGAAAGGTATAGACAAAGATATACCAAGCCATACAAAGCCAAGGAACACTGAGGACTGACAGCTACCATAAGAAGCTAGGAAGAGGAGAAAGGAAAGGAAGGATTATACTCAGAAAGAGCCTGGTCCTGTTAACACCATGGTTAGAACTTCCAGCCTCTAGAACTGTTAAGAGAATACATTTCTGTTGTTTTAAGTCACCCAGCTTGTGGTATTTTGTTACAGAAGTCCTAAGAAACCAGTAAAGAGGCTTTAAATCAAGGATCAACAATTTAACTGATAATCAATAGACTAATCAGCAGGAGGGAGTGATGAGACACATATACTGCTTTAAGAAGGTGGTTTCTGCTGTGGGAAAGCCAGAGTAGAGGAGATGCTGCTAGAGTTGAAGCCATGGCAGGTTCAGTGCTGATTCATTACAGAATATAGACTGACAGAACTATAGTTCCTCAAGTGGGAAGGGAGGATCCTCAGGCTCATTCTCAGTAATGCAATGTAAACCCCACTATTACCTTATTTTCTGTTCCCCCAAATCATCATTAATTCCGAAAAGAAAATGGTAGGCAATCAAAAGTTCTGTAAGACTGGACTTCTGAAAGGTTATATAGTGAGAAAAATGTCTTTTAAAAAAGTGACCCTGTGTGGCAAAATTTTAAAGAGGTACTCAGAAAGCAATGGTGATGGAAATTAACAAATTGAAAAGGCTTTTTCGCGGTCCTGGGATATTATAAAATGAATATAGAGAGGGAAAAAAACACTTTTACTACTTCTCTTACTCAGTGATAAAGGTCCTTACATACCTTCGGCTCTATTAAAAGACAAACACAGGCTAGAGCTGTTTTTCAGTATTTCTTTTAAAAATAAATGGGCACATTACATGTTGGTCATATAACTCATGCTAGGAGTATTTAGGGGAGAAGGATCTGTCATGTACTTACTACCCTTAAGAAACAGATGACAAACGCATAAAAATGTATGCATTTCAAGGCTAGTCACAGGATTATTACCTGTAATAATAAAAAAAAAATGGGAAACCTAAATGTTTATCACAATAGTCTGATTAAGTAAACTATAACAAAGTTACATACTTTTAAATAATGTGGACTCATTTAAAATAACATTGATTTTTATTTATTCACATGGAAAACTGTTCATGCTCATTTTTAAAAAGCCAGTTATAAAAGTCTATTATATAATCTAATTTTCATTTAAGTTAAATATGAATGTATGTATATGTGTCCATGTCTATATATATATTCAAAAAATATATATGTGTGTACAGAAAACACATACCAAAATATTAATTTGTTATATCTCTAGTTATAGTTCCCAGAGAATAAATATTTTTATTTTATATTTACAATTGATGTTTTTTATATATTTTTAATTTTATATTCACAAATGATCTGTTTCATTTTAAGACTTCTTGTGTTTTTCAGGAACTTTTTGGAATGAGCACATAAGCTTCCCAGGAAAAGAAAGGCATTCAATATGTTCATTACATTAGACTTCAAATACACACAAACTCATATATTTATATATACATTATAGTCACAATTACCAAGTACCTATGGACCAGGAACTGTGGATACATGGATCAACAAAATAGTAACTGTCCTCTTCATGCTTACAATCTACTGGGAAAGCAGACGTAAAATAAGTATAATTGTTACCTCATTTGCTTCACTCTGCTGCTGTTCCTTCTTTTTTCTTCTTTTCTCTCTTTTTTTCTCATTTGTAGTTGATTTATTTGTTTGAGACTTTCCAGTATTTCGACCTTTGCCTTTTCCAGGCTCAGAATCAGAACCACTGCCACTATCCACTTGCAACAAGGCAAAACGAGAGGCAGTAGTGGGGACAGAACTAAGTACTGCTGAGGCCATTGTAAAGATTTTCTTTCAAAATACTTCTGTCAAGAATAATTCCTGTGGAAAGGGAGAAAGGAGGCAGATGAGTAAACACAGTAAAATCTGTTTTAGACTTCAGAACAAACAGAAATACACACACTTCTCCTGACACTAGATTTAGTAACATTTGGATTCATACCCACAGTCCTACTGGCAATAACATATTTTTTAAGTAAACAACATAAAATTGTATAATATAAAACAAAAAATTATATACTGAGGTTTCACAATTATTACAAGGCTACCACCAATATATTCATTTTTCCATACAGTTTCCAAAAATTAGTGACTTTCCTCTTTCTTTTAATTACGCCACCATATATCTATGAAGTACATCCTAAGTCTGCCATAATACGTACATATTTTTATGGAAAACATCCTAAATCAATACAGTTTATTAATACAATGAAAAAGTATGTATATCATTTTTCACTGCACTTGAGACCACTGGTCCTGCTGCTGTTGCTGCTAAGTCGCTTCAGTCGTGTCCGACTCTGTGCAACCCCATAGACAGCAACCCACCAGGCTCCCCCATCCCTGAGATTCTCTAGGCAAGAACACTGGAGTGGGTTGCCATTTCCTTCTCCAATGCATGAAAGTAAAAAGTGAAAGTGAAGTAGCTCAGTCGTGTCCAACGTTGAGCTACCCCATGGACTGCAGCCCACTAGGCTCCTCCAGCCACAGGATTCTCCAGGCAAGAGTACTAGAGCGGATTGCCATTTCCTTCTCCCACCACTAGTCCTACTACAGGCTTATCCTCAACTTCAAACACAGGGAAAAAGGAGTAGGAAAGGAAGAACATTCTTATCATATACAAATTCTTCTTTAAGTTTGATTCTAGAGTGACAGCAAAATAGAGAACTTATCCTGGAGAAAGGAAATGGCAACTCACTC
>SJYW01015301.1:601291-613255 GCA_006410735.1 Raphicerus campestris
GATAAGAAGGCAAAAGGAGGAAGTCAACAGATACCCAGAATACCAGTCAAGTTTGGTCTTGGAGTACAAAATGAAGCAGGACAAAGGCTAACAGTTTCGTTAAGAGATGTTGGTCACAGCAATCCCCCTTTTCCAACCCAAGGGATTTCTCTTCACATGGACATCATCAGATGGATAATAATGAAAACAGACTGATTACATTTTCTTTGCAGCCCAAGATGGAGACACTCTATACAGTCAGTGAAAATAAGACCTGGAGCTGGCTGTGGCTCAGATCAAATTTCAGACTTAAAATGAAGCAAGTAGGGAAAACCACCAGGCCATTCAGGTATGACCTAAATCAAATCCTTTATAATGATACAAGGGAGGCGATGAATAGATTTAAGGGATTAGATCTGGTAGAGACAGTGACTGAAGAACAATGGACAGAAGTTCAGTAGGCCGTGACCAAAACCATCCCAAACAAAAAGAAGTGCAAGAAGGCAGGGTGGTTGTCTCAGGAGCCCTTACAAATGACTCAGGAAAGAAGAGAAGCAAAAAGCAAGGGAGGAAGGGGAAGATATCCAAATGAATGCAGAGTTACAAAAAACAGCAAGGAAAGGTAAGAAGGCCTTCCTAAGTGAACAATGCAAAGAAACAGAGGAAAATGACAGAAGAGAAAGACTAGAGATATCAAGAAAATTCCTTCTTTCTCTTCAAGAAAACTGAATATATCAAGGGAACATTTCATGCCAAGATGGTCACAATAAAGGACAGAAATGGTATGGACCTAACAGAAACAGAAGATATTAAAAAGAAGTAGCAAGAATACACAGAAGAACTATACAAAAAAGATCTTCATAAGCCTGATAACCACAATGGTATGATCACTCACCCAGAGCCAGACATTTTGGAGTGTGAACTCAAGCGGGCCTTAGAAAACATCACTACAAACAAAGCCAGTGGAGGTGATGGAATTCCACCTGAGCTTTTTCAAATCCTAAAAGATGATGCTGCGAAAGTGCTGCACTCAATTATGCCAGCAAATTTGGAAAATTCAGCAGTAGCCACAGGACTGGAAAAGGTCAGTTTTCATTCCAATCCCAAAGAAAGGCAGTGCCAAAGAATGTTCAAACTACCGCACAACTGCACTCATTTCACATGCTAGCAAAGTAATGCTCAAAATTCTCCAAGCCAGGCTTCAGCAATACGTGAACCGTGAACTCCCTGATGTTCAAGCTGGTTTTAGAAAAGGCAGAGGAACCAGAGATCACACTGCCAATATCCGATGGATCATAGAGAATGCAAGAGAATTCCAGGAAAGCATCTGTTTTTGCTTCACTGACTACATTAAAGCCTTTAACTGTGTGGATCACAACAAACTGTGGAAAATTCTTTAAGAGATAAGAATACAACACTACCTTATCTGACTCCTAAGAAACCTATATACATGTCAAGAAGAAACAGTTAGAACCAGTCATGGATAAAAGTGACTGGTTCCAAATTGGGAAAGGAGTACAACAAGGCTGTATGCTGTCATCCTGCTTATTTAACTTATATGTGAAGTACATCATGCAGTATGACAGGCTGGATGAATCAGAAGCTGGAATCAAGATTGCGGGGAGAAATATCAACAAAGTCAGATATGCAGATGATACCACTCTAAGGGAAGAAAACGAGGAATTAAAGAGCCTCCTTATGAGGGTGAAAGAGGAGAGTGAAAAAGGTGACTTGAAACTCTACATTCAAAAAACTAAGATCATGGAATCCAGTTCCATCACGTCATGGCAAACAGAAGCAGAAAAAACTGGAAGTAGTGACAGATTTTATTTTCTTGGGCTCCCAAATCACTGTGGACAGTGACTGCAGCCATGAAATTAAAAGAAACTTGCTCCTTGGAAGGAAAGCTTTGACAAATCTACACAGTGTATTAAAAAAAACAGACATCACTTTGCTGACAAAGGACTATCTAGTCAAAGATATGGTTTTTTTAGTAGTCATGTATGGATGTGAGTTGGACCATAAAGAAGGTTGAGCGCCAAAGAACTGATACGTTTGAATTGCGGTGCTGGAGAAGACTCTTGAGAGTCCCTTGGACAGCAAGGAGATCAAACCAGTCAATCCTAAAGGATGCCACCCCTGAATATTCTTTTGAAGGACTCCTGCTGAAGCTGAAACTCCAATACTTTGGCCACATGATGTGAAGAGCTAACTCACTGGAAAGACCCTGATGCTGGGAAAGACTGAAGGCAAAAGGGGAAGGGGGTAGCAGAGGATGATATGGTTAGATAGCAGCAATGAACGTGAGTTAGCATCAATGGACTGACCCAATGGATATGAGTTTGAGCAAACTCTGTGAGACAGTGGAAGACAAAGGAGCCTGGATTGCTGCAGTTCATGGGGTTGCAAACAGCCAGACATGACTCAGCAACTGAACACAACAACAAATTAACACTGGGGTACACATATCTTTTTGAATTAAAGTTTTCTCTGGATAAATGCCCAGAAGTGGGATTGCTGGATCATATAGTAGTAACTCTATTTTTAGTTTTCTAAGGAGCCTCCGTACTGTTCTCCACAGTGGCTGCACCAATTCATATTCCCACCAACAGCATAGGTGTTTTTTCTTCACACCTTCTCCAGCATTTATTATTTGTAGATATTTTTTTAGATGACAGTCATTCTGACTGGTGTGAGATGCTACCTCACTGCAGTTTTGGTCTGCATTTCCCTAATAACTAGGCATACTGAACATCTTTTCATGTGCCTGTAGGCCATCTGTATGTTATCTTTGAAGAAATGTCCATTTAGGTCTTCTGCCTATTTCTGATTGGGTTGCCTTTTTATATCAAGCTGTACGAGCTCTTTAGGTATTTTAAAAATTAATCCCTTATTGGTATCTTTCAGCTTTTAAAGAAATTTTTAAACTTATGATATCAAAGGTCCTCTAATAAAAAACATATATATAATTGAATCGTTTTATTTACACTAGAAACTAACACAACACTGTAAATCAACTATACAATAAAATCTTTTTTAAAAGGTCCTCTAGTAATATCTAACCCAAATCCTTTGGCTTTACAGATGAGACAACTGGTACTTAGACTGATTAAGCCATTCTGCAACTTACTGTCAAAGTCAGGACCAGAAATTAGATTTGCTTACATTCTGAAGTTTCTAAGAAGCCTGGTAACTACTAGAAGACCTAAGTACTCTCAGTTCAAAATAAACAGATTTTCTTAATTGTGAAATTCATAAATGTTTTACTTTGAAATGTATTGAATATATAACTGAATAAAATTTAAAAACTAAAGGAACACTCCAAGTAACCAGCACTGAGTTTAATGAAATGTTAACCTAACCTATGGGCCTCCCCAATAGCATCCCCCTAACACCCAACCTGTTCAAAGATAGTTTATTATCCTGATTTGTGTGTTACTTATTCCTTTTTCTTTATAGTTTTATCATGTCTGCCTTGAGCCACAGTGCTCACAACTAAACAACTACTGTTATTTCCACAATATCCTACTGCTTACCNGAATTAAAGTTTTCTCTGGATAAATGCCCAGAAGTGGGATTGCTGGATCATATAGTAGTAACTCTATTTTTAGTTTTCTAAGGAGCCTCAGTACTGTTCTCCACAGTGGCTGCACCAATTCATATTCCCACCAACAGCATAGGTGTTTTTTCTTCACACCTTCTCCAGCATTTATTATTTGTAGATATTTTTTTAGATGACAGTCATTCTGACTGGTGTGAGATGCTACCTCACTGCAGTTTTGGTCTGCATTTCCCTAATAACTAGGCATACTGAACATCTTTTCATGTGCCTGTAGGCCATCTGTATGTTATCTTTGAAGAAATGTCCATTTAGGTCTTCTGCCTATTTCTGATTGGGTTGCCTTTTTATATCAAGCTGTACGAGCTCTTTAGGTATTTTAAAAATTAATCCCTTATTGGTATCTTTCAGCTTTTAAAGAAATTTTTAAACTTATGATATCAAAGGTCCTCTAATAAAAAACATATATATAATTGAATCGTTTTATTTACACTAGAAACTAACACAACACTGTAAATCAACTATACAATAAAATCTTTTTTAAAAGGTCCTCTAGTAATATCTAACCCAAATCCTTTGGCTTTACAGATGAGACAACTGGTACTTAGACTGATTAAGCCATTCTGCAACTTACTGTCAAAGTCAGGACCAGAAATTAGATTTGCTTACATTCTGAAGTTTCTAAGAAGCCTGGTAACTACTAGAAGACCTAAGTACTCTCAGTTCAAAATAAACAGATTTTCTTAATTGTGAAATTCATAAATGTTTTACTTTGAAATGTATTGAATATATAACTGAATAAAATTTTAAAACTAAAGGAACACTCCAAGTAACCAGCACTGAGTTTAATGAAATGTTAACCTAACCTATGGGCCTCCCCAATAGCATCCCCCTAACACCCAACCTGTTCAAAGATAATTTATTATCCTGATTTGTGTGTTACTTATTCCTTTTTCTTTATAGTTTTATCATGTCTGCCTTGAGCCACAGTGCTCACAACTAAACAACTACTGTTATTTCCACAATATCCTACTGCTTACCCAGGACACCCTACTTATTCATTGCAGAAGGAGACTGTTTAAAACTGTGAATACCAGGAGGTAAGGATCATTAAGGTACATTTTGAAAGCTAACCACACACTATGGTTACCATGTTTTCATCCTCCAGGAGGAAACAAAAATGATAAGCATATATTCAACGTTCTATCTTAACCTAACAATCCAGAAATTATTTAAAAATTTTTGTTTTTTGTTAAACAAAAAAGTCAAAAGAAGAGCTGATATTTGAAGATGCTATCTAATAGTTACAAAATCCAAGTATTTTTATTATAATGTCATGTTAATACCTATTGTTCCTATGCCCAAAAATAAATGAATTAAGATAGAATACCACAACATACAGAGATGACATTACACCAATAAAATTGAGACATATTTTTAGGCTTAACTCTTTCCCACAAACATGAGAATTAAGGCTTTGTAAGTTACTAAAAGGGAGAAAATACTACAAAATGAAAAGAAATTTTCAGACTCAAAAATATTATAGACAATATTAATTCTGCCTCCACTTCAACATGTCATGTTAAAATCCTGTTAAGTTTTAGTAGTTCTGACCACTTTAGGTTCACTAATCCTACACAGTTGTTCTACAACTACTGTATTTAATTTTAACTCTTGCAACTATAAATTGCATATTATAGCTATTCAAAAATATTCACTACCCCTCCCTGAAAAAGAATTATGTATCACTCTCATGTTGAATGCAGACATGGCCAATGTGACTTACCAGTGAAATCTAAGTTTTAAAAGAATGTTTTTTCTCTGCTTCTGTTACTGCAGAAGCATATGTTGAGATGAAGTCTCCATCAGTCAAGTCTGATGGAGTCTGAAACTACAATGAAAAAAATCTACTTACTAACCTGTAATGGATATATGTCGCTTGAGTAGGAAAGCAATTTTGCTGCTTTAAGCTGCTGAGGTTTTCAGGTTGTCACTGCAATATTATCTAACTTTATCATCACTAATAGCTTACACAAATACACTTCCTCTCCAATTTAGGACTGATACCAAAACTGAATTTCATTTCTGGATTGTCCTGCATGAGTGAAATGTTCACAGACAATCTAAACATCTCTTACAAGCTCACAGAAATTGTTTTTCTTTGAAATGAAAAGAAAAAAGTTTTTGGCCTTGGGAATTTGCGGTTGAGCCACTGAAAAGAGTCAAAGACCTAAAGATTTTATCTAACATGCTACATGAGGAAAACACCAATCTACCTGAAACCCAAGAATCACAGTAGTGACTATGTCTTAAATAGTGGACAAGCAACACATGTTTCCTGAATGAATGAGAAGAAGAAATAAAAGTGAAAAGAAAGCATTAGAATACATTGTGTTAACTGAGAAAAGAATCAGTGATAAACACTCAAAATAACTTTTTCTGATTAGGCAGCTACCTATGCACACCTTAGCAACCCATGTGCTTAACTAATGAAAGGTAAATAGAAAGGGGGCAATGCACCTGCAATGATCCCTTGTTTGGTCAGGGGCTACAGGTAGGAAAAGAGCAGAGTGGTAGCCACCTGTACTAGACTTTATATAATTGTAAAATTAAAGGCAAAAAATAGCTCTACTTAGCAGCTGACGGAGTAAAGAGATGGGGCAACTGGAAGGGCTCATCAATTGTATCATATATTCTACTTAAAAAAAAAAAGTGACAAGCAGACAACACATCAACTCCCTCATTAGTCATGAGAAGAATCTATATATCAAAAATGTATATACCATACACTAACCAATACTTCACAGGTGGGAAGAGGGGTGAAATGTAAACTTTAAATGAAAGAAAGGAATAGAAATAATCCCCAGTTTGTAAACATGTTAGTTGTTTACATACCAAAAAGAATGATATGCATGGGGCTGCCCATGATGCCTATCTTCCTTTCTATAGTTTTCATTATTTTCCCAAAGAGTCTATAATGACTTTCTATAAGAAAAAAAAATCTCATCTTGAAAAGGGAAAATGGCTATCTATACCCAAATTCAAAAAGGAAAACATAATATAATCAATGCAATATTGATTTTTCTGCCCTGTGTCAAAACTTAGAAAGGGCAACTACAGGTCAGAGTTAACAATGACATGCCTCAGGTCCCTTGTGTTAGTGACTGAGAAGACAAATGACAGAAAGCAATTGTTAAAGACTGATTGTGTTGCACGTTTTTAAGAGAACACTGCCTTCATTAACAAATTTTTCTGAATTTACCAAAAAAAAAAAATCATGTCATATAATTCAGGAATTCATTTGAAATTACTTTTTAAAAATCTTAAAGAGAAAAAGAGACAAATAAGCAGACCACAAAAACATTAAATATACTATTTCAGGGAAAGGGCTAGGGTCAATATTCTTGCGAGGGTAGGGTTAGAGGTCTTGTGTCCTACATGTCTGCATCTCCACCTATAGTCATATCAAAGAGATACTTTAAGTAAACAGATGCAAAAATAGCTCTGCTCCCTCCCCCATTTTCCCATTCTTTCTCTATCACATGGTCTTTAAAATCCAGGTATTCAAATGCTCAGACATTTATATACATACACTTAAATAACATGGAGATAATTAAGGTACACAAAACAAAAATATAGTAGACATGCACTAAGTTACCTACATTGGTCAGTCTATGAANTTTTCCCATTCTTTCTCTATCATATGGTCTTTAAAATCCAGGTATTCAAATGCTCAGACATTTATATACATACACTTAAATAACATGGAGATAATTAAGGTACACAAAACAAAAATATAGTAGACATGCACTAAGTTACCTACATTGGTCAGTCTATGAATGTTATGGCTAGTGTTCTATGTTAAAAAGTTACACATTACTAAAATACTGCACAAATCAGTTTTTTTGGTGCAGAAATGTAATATCATTTTCTGTTTATCCCTCTTCCTGTTAAGTTTCTTTTAAAAATAATGTCAAGGCTAATTTAAGTAGTTGAAGGAAGACAAAAGTTCACAAGATAACTTGAAAACAAATGCACAATAAGTTTATAAATATGCAGGCAACTCATCACATGAAGTGCAATATTTTATACTTTCTCAATGAACACCATTAGTAAAAACTATTCCTCTATACTTGAAATTGCTAGTAATACCAAATGACAGGAAAGTCTCCACTTTATACTCAGTACTAGAAAAAAATTACTTAATATTAGAACATATGTTAGGATTTTCAAAAGCAACTATCCTTTCTCAGACATTGTATTCCACCAAAACAATTATTTAGGACTTCCTTGGTGGCACAGTAGATACAAATCTGTCTGCCAAGGCAGGACACACGGGTTCCATCCCTGGTCTGGGAAGATTTCGCAATGCCACATAGCAGCTAAGCCTGCGCACCACAACTGCTGAGCGCGAGCACCTAGAGCCCCTGCTCCATGACAAAAGAAGCCACCACAATGAGAAGCCTGTGCAGTGCAACTAGGGAGTAGCCCCCGCTCACCAAACCAGAGGAAGCCTGTGCACAACAATGAAGACCCAGCATAGCCAAAAATAAATAACAGTAACAACAAAACTACTTAAAACTTCCTGACCACACATTTAATTTTACTTGTTTATAGCTTTTTGCTATGCCTTTTTGCCTAAAATGCCCTATATCTCTTCCACTTACAACCTGTATTGGGTTGGCCACAAAGTTTTTTTCTGTGTTTTTACCATAAGATCTTACAGAAAAACCTAAAGGAACTTTTTGGCCTACCCAGTATTTGTTCATCAAAATCTTGCTCAGGTGCTAGCATCTCTAAAATGCTTCTTCTAACCTGCCTGTTTAATCGTTTCCTCCTCTGCAATATTTCTGTACTTTATATTTACTTTTATTACTGGAGAGATTTAATTAAAATTATGTTTATTGTGCCCAGCTCTTTATAATCCTGATTTCAACATCCTGAAAGGCAAGTGCCTCTTCTTTCCATCCCCAACAAAATCACAGGACCTGGCACACACAAGATACGTTTATTTAACTCGGTTTTTAAAAAAATATTTACATTCCCCAGTACACAGCTATCTACACTTTCAAAGACCTGCTCTAAAATAGAATGCAGCAAAATGCAAAGTGCACTAGAGATAATCCTCAATTCCCAAAATGCAAATGTGTGTTAAGAGTGGTTATTAGCAGTTCAAAGTTTCAAGTGCCATTCTACTAACTCATCATCACCACAACTAATTTCGTTTAGAAGGTATGTTTATTTAGGAAACAACTGGTTTTAAAGCATTAATTTAAAAGAACTAGAATACACCAGGAGCTTAAGTAAATACGTTTTTTAAATGAATAGCCTAAACTGCAAGAAGCAAGTTTTATAAATGGCTGAGCCTCTTGGGTTCCTCTACCAAAGTTCTAAGAAAAAGTGCCACTATGATATTATTCTTCTTGACTAAGATCACTCTAGGGTCAAGAAAGATGTTAGAAGTAGCCATCCTTCAGTCCAGGGAACCATAATTAGGGCACTTCAAAACTGATATATGTATACACTCCTCAATCAAGAACAACCAAAGATATACCTTTTCATAAAAACGATAGTGATCTTCCACTAACATAACCAACCAATAAGCCTGGTGAAAAAAGAAATGAATACAGTGTGGTCTCACTGAAAAGTAGCTTAGATTTTAAAAAACAAAAGCCATAAAATGAAATGGCACTGAGTATGAGTGACTCAATATCTGGTGAAAATTTTTTATTCTATTTTTTTCATGTTCTGTTCCTCAAATAAGGCAACTACACAGTATCTCTCACTTTGGTGTCTTGTAAACTAAGGTTCACAACCAATAAGTGCCAGGAACATATCCAAACTTTGCTCTCAACGAACTTAATACAAACATTTTTTTCCATCATAGCTCTATACTGTCTCCCGTCTCTAACCTGCAGCATCTAATTTCTGTGGATTGAAAAACCTAAGCAAAAAGTACAAGCAGGTACTGAGTGAGGAACTAAGGGATTCTCCCATGAATAAAGCACACGTATTTTCATTAGTCTCAGTGATCTCTTCCTGCTCAACTTCTGAATTCTTCATTCTTTATAGAGTGAAGCCACCTGATTGATGTCTTATAGCTAAGTTTGTTAACAAGTATGACATCATCTTCCGTTAATCAGGATCTGCCTAATGCGAGCTTATGTGTTAAGAAGAACTTGTTGAGAAAAAAAAATTCTGTATTTCTACAGATTTTTTATATTTTTAATTGCCACGAAGTTTAATATTCGCATAGCTGGCAAGTCAAATTTATTAAACTGACGATTCAGGTTACATTTACAAGCACGTTTACTATGTAAAGAAGCAGGCAATAATGAAAAGTGTAGAGAATATTTCCGTGGCTGTCCAGTAGAGGAAAGACGATTTTTCTCATTAGTGCTTCTAATGAAAGCCATAGCACTTACTCAATTGGAGACTCTAAGTTAAAAATGAAAAACCTACAAGAAGTTGGAGAGAAAACACCATTTAATAAGCCATTTACTGTTCAATATCGACCGAGATCCCTAAGTGTTAGAGATGACAAAATTTCTGGAAGACTGCTTATTACAAACAACTGCCAAAAAAAAATTCAAAACCCTTCTCTTTTTTCAATAGCTAGCGGGAGAAGAAGGAGCACTTTATTCAAGAAGTAATTTACTATACCTCATGCATGAACGAAAGCCAAATTTCACCCATAGGCTGTTAACCGATGCTCCCAAACTTACTCGCGCAAAGTACAAACGAGAAACAGGGCTGGGAGAGACCGAACTCTGGCAAAGAAGCGGTTTCAAAACCTGCAACGGAGAAAAACAGCGAGTCGGGTCGTTGCTCCAGAAATTTCCGAGCGCCTGGCTTCCCGGGAGGGAGAGCGGCGGGGAGGGGGCGGCGGCACCTGTCACTCGGCGGCCCCGCGACCGCGGTCGCCCCCTGGCCCGGGCCCCGCGGGGTCTCGGAGGCGGAGGCACCGCCGGTGCGCCCGGGCCTGGGGTCGGCGCGGGTCTCTCTCCGCCGCCCCCGAGCTGGGCGCCGAGGGCCTTCCTGAGGAGCGGCCCTCCCGCGCACTCTGCCCAGTGGCTCCGGCCAGCGGGGCCCGTCGCCTCAGGCCGAGTCCCCAACTGCCGAGCCGGAGCGCCGGGAGCGGCGCGGCCAGGCCGCCACCACTGCCTGAGGGGCGCCGGAGCTGACCCCCCGCGAGGCGGCCCGCCCTCTCCGTACTCACCGGGCCTCCCCGGCCGCCGGCTCGGTCCTCCTCTCCCTCCTCCCCCTTCGCCGCCGCCGCCACTCCGCGGCTCCCGCGGCGGCCGCACTGGGCGTTGGGACTGCGCTGGGTCAAGTGTCGGGGGCAGGGGCGGGCTCGCACCGGGCAGGGGTCGCGCGGCGGCCCCGCGAGCGGGCGCCGAGCACTAACGGGCCCCGGGGAGTCGCGCCGGGCGGACGGCGGCGGGGAGCGCGGCTGCGGGCCGCGGTGAGGGGCGGAGAGAGCGCGGCCTCGAGCCGAGGGCGGGAGGGAAGTCCCGGCTGAGGGGGCGGCGTGAGAGCCGCGGGGCGGGGCGGGGGCGGGGCCTGGCGCGCCTGCCGCCGCGCTCTGGGGTTTGTTTATTTTCTCGGTTGGTTGCGGCGCTGGCGCGTGGGTAGAGGTTCGCCGGTGACGTGAGCGCCCAGAGTTGGGGGAAAGGACCAGAACCACCTGCTGGAGAAGGGGAGCTACGGGGGCCGGGCAGGGTCCAAACGTCTCACGTAGGCGGCAGCGCCGCGGTCTTCTGGGTTACCGGGAAGGGGAGAGCTTTCCCGGAGTGAGTGGGAGGAGGGAGGTCTCCCGAGAGAATAGGACTCCAGGCCGTTCCCCCGCAGGTCGGCGGCTTCACCTGCATCGCAGAGAACAGAGAGCCCTGACGTGGAAGGAGGCCCGGGGAACATAGGGGCCCGACCTCCGGTCGGTTAAGTAGGAATAGTCCTGCAAACAAGATTTGAATAGAAAGGCTGCATCAGCTCTCTGCAAGGAAAAATAACGAACATGGATTAGTTAGTTCTCTATAGAGTTATCTCCCTTAGTGTTCCATCAAGTAGTAGGATTCCCGTTGTCCAAGCCAAGTTAAGCGACTTAGCCAAAGCCTCACGTCTAATAAATGGCAGAGCAGGAACCCAACTGTCCTGACTTCGTATTCTCTGCTTCTTACCGTTGCACACGTTATCTTCCTAAATCACTTTGATTTCAACTAATAGTAGACGCCCCCATAGGTAAGACGCTGCAGGGTTACAGAGGGAAGTTGAAGATGTTATCCTTGCCTTCAGAATAAGGGATAAAACAGTTATAATAGAAGATAAATCATGATAGGTGCCACGAGAAAAATACAGAGTACTGCAGAATATCAGGGAACTGCTCAGACATGTCTGGGAATGAGGAAAGGCAGTAAGGAGAAAAGGGC